>PVJC01017559.1:6907-32438 GCA_004026665.1 Murina feae | reverse complement strand
TTAGGCAATTGCATCACATTGCGCTTAGGAATGATGGTCTCCTTAGTATTGGGGACTTCCATCATTTCAGGCTGAAGGAGAGGCAGCATCATAGCAGGCTGGGTGAGAGGCAGGATGTTTTGTGGAAGGACAGGGAAAGGGATGGGCTCAGCAAAAGGATAGAAAAGAGGCTGTGGCTGGACGAGAGGGTGGATTTTGTCCTGGCGTTCATCCTGGAAAAAAGAAAAATCTCTAAGTCCAAGATTCAGCTATAATTGTCATACATGATGAATTAACCTCCTCTCTATTGAGGAATCCTGAGTGCAAGAGAGAAGGAAAATCTTTTACTTATGCTGGTAAATCATGTGAAAATTATTTAAATACTCCTTGAAGAATTTCTTACTAACCCACTCCTTTTTGGAGAGATCCAGATCAAACTGAAATCAATGCTTTGGGATTTCAAGTTTGTTTCTCCTTTCTGAATTGCCGTCAATGTCATGTACAGTTTGGCACTCAGAGGGCATGAACTTTTCAACATGGTGGAATAATATTAAACCAAATTGTTTTCATATCATGAAAGTTAATTTTTTTAAAAAAAAACTTAGAGGAATGTTTCTAAGGTTTACTTCTCTGTGTTTTAATGAAAAGTAAATCTCAATTTGTGATTTAATTGAAGGAGTTCCACAAAACCAGCTAACTTCTAGCATTGCTTTCATTTGCTTATGGTCATTACTGTGAGTCTTTAAAGAGCCATCTTTTTGTAAAGTCACTTTTAGTTATAGCAATATTTGGTGTATATTCCAAACAGACCATAGCCATTGTCAAAACAAGAAAGCTGAAACATTATAGTTAGATAACTATGCTACCACACATATAATTTAATGAAATAATTCTTTGTTGCTAAGAAAACCTAATTTTTATGCAAGCTCTGGTACTTAATAATTGTGTGATATTATCAGACAATTGTGTACTCAGTGGTTCTGTGTCTCACTTCTTTCTGTGTAATGCAAAGTCTTTTATGAACTGCATTCAACAATGTTAATATAAAATATACAATTTTAAAGAAAATCATTGAGTGTTTACTGTGTGCCAGCTCATCAACCCTAGGGGATTATTAATATTCTCAGTTAACAGTTGAAAAAATAGAAGTGCAGAGAAACTTGGGCCATGGTTATACAGCTAATCAATGACCAGATTCGGATTTGTGCCATATTTTCCTCCCATTTCTTTCATTAGCCTATGTATTTTGAAAATAAGAGGACATAGTTTCCAACCTGAACATGTATCCAATAGTGTACATTTATGGAAAATGGATGCACTATTAGTAAAGTGAGTAAATCAATAATTATTCTTAAGTATTTAGTCTGTATTTTTGTAATGGATTATGAGCTTAAAATTCACTTTTATCTTTAAAAATATTTATAATATTATATTTCTTATGATGGCAACATTTAATTATAATTCTTTAGATTGAACAATGAACATCTTTTTGTCTGGATTATATTTTATAATAATTTTAAAATATACACATCATGAACAAATTACCTTTCTTTGTTGCTGTTTCTCATTTTCAAACTGCTCAGGTTTCTGCTAAAAACAAATAATATGAAAATACATGGTATGCTCTGTAAAAATTAAATGTAAAGAATTCTGAAAATATGTATATTTAAATATAAGTGTTTTACCTCCCCCTCATACCTTCCGTGGGATATAACAGTGAAATTCATAGACACGATGAATTGTGTTACCAGAAAGAAGAGGGTTGGGAGTAAAGGATAAATGGGTCAAAAAACGGTGACTGAAGATGATTTGACTTAGGGTGATGTGCACACAATGCACTGACCATGTATCATAGAAATGTACATTTGAAACCTCTGTGATCTTATAAACTAATGGCACTCCGATAAATTTAAATAAATAAATAAATAAATAAATAAATAAATGGCTGTACCTTGTTGATGTGGGTAATGGATTCCTTCAGAAAAATAAAAATAAAAGTAGGATAAGTTATAATGGAAATTTTTATTTGCCAATATGAATCAGAAAATGAAGAAATTGGAAGGTTAATGTGGATATCTTGCTTGATAATATTTAAAACACAGCATAATTACTGAAACTTATATGTTTCACTGTTTTCGCACAAGCTTATTCTATAAAAAAAAAAAAACAGATGAAAGCAGTCAAGAAAGAAAAGGAAATTTGCAAACATAGCACAAGATGCATTTTATAAAACGCTAAGATTCCCTCTCACTATGTTCCCTTCCTCTGACAACATATAACCTCTAAGATGCCATCTGATTCTAAAGGAATAAAATTCATTAATAAGAAATGATAAGTGTTAACACATTCTGTTCATTATTCTTAGTTCATTTGTTATGTTCAGTCTTCAAATGAATTGTATGAACTAAAATACTTTCCCTAAGGATCTGATAATCTTTAGGAAGAGATAAAGTAATCCAAGTGCCATTTATCAGGTGACAGACCCCAACAGTAGTGCAAGTGTATGCATATCTGCCTGCCCCTCCCAGACAGACTTAAGGCTAAAACGAAGTCTCACTGCTTCTTATTTATTAAAGTGACTCTTGTAATGACAACACATGTCCATTAGCATGTCTGCCCACCCCTTATTCTGCCTTTCTTTCCTATGGGCATCTGCCTTTCAGTTTGTACCACAGCTCTTACACATTGTTTAATCCACAGAAGGTGCTCAATGAATATAAAAACAGTGACTGGGGTCAGTGTGGAGAGAGCTCAAGACACAAAAAAGGACTCTACAGTTCACTTAAAGAAGGGGTGAGGCACAGTGACAATTCAAGTAGCAGCTAGCATAGAAAGTGCTTGCACAGTGAATTCTGCAGACATTTTCATTTTCTTAAATATGTCATGGAAATTTACATTACAATTTATATGTCAGAACTAGCTGCCATGACTTAAATGTCCTAAAGTAACACAATATAAGCAGGGGTGGGGAACCTTTTTTTCTTGCCAGGGACAATTTGGATATTTATATCATCATTTGGGGGCCATTTAAAATTATCAATTTAGAATGAGCCTGCTGTCTCTGGGAAAACATGTAATTAACTCACCCCTAATGCCTTGGCAGGGCCAGACTAAATGATTTTGCAGGCCTTATACTACCTGAGTGTTCCCCACTCCTTAGAGAGTATCTAGCAATTTACTCTTCCTGAATGGAAAATAGCCACAGAATGAACATTGTCTTACCTCACTGCTGGAAATGCTTTCTACAGTCTGTAAAGAAAGACACAAAATCAACAACTGGATCATCAAAGAATATTACTTTCTAATTTTTTTTTCTTTTTCAACGAGAGAGAGAGAGAGAGAGAGAGGGGGAGAGAGAGAGAGAGAGAGAGAGAGACATTGATGTAGGAGAGAAACATCTATCAGTTGCCTCCTGTCTACCACAACCAAGGATCAAACCCACAGCCTTGTGGTGTATGGGACAACCCTCGAACTAACTGAGACAAAATAGCCAGGGCAGAATGTTACTATTAATGTTTGGTAAATTTTTCTCTGAATATAATATCTTACCTCACTGGATACACTGAGTTCTTTTTTCTGTAAAGAAAGACACACACACACACACACACACACATTTAGTTTCCATAGCTAACACATTTTCCTACTTACTTTTTACCTTCTTTATGCAGAGCTATGTCCTTCACAAACTTAAGAAATAAATAAATGTTGTGTGTCTTCTGAAATGCAATCGTGTTTGATGTATTTTATATTTGATTGATAATGCTAATGCTATAATTTTATTTTACCTGAACGAAGAACAATTTTTCATCAGTAACAGAAGAAGTTATTTGAATCTCTTTTCTGTATGGTTACAAATATGTTTATGATTATGTGTTTTGCCTTATGCTCCACCCTCTGGATTTCTTTGAGTAGACACAGGTAGGACTTGGTCCAATGCCCCAGGATAAGAGGTATGTCAGTTTCATCACTGATATGTTTATCTAGGTTGCACATGCGTGCAATAGTATTTGTGCAATATTACTCTTTTTTATTGTTTTATATTTGTTTCTTCTTCTTTTGACTGATGCTTATTTGTTTGTTTATTTGTCTGTTTTTTAGGGACTGGTTTCCCAATGATTTAGAAAATATTTAACCAAGATTTATGGTCCTAGAGGACTCTATTGAAATAATGGGTGAATGTAAATGATTTCTTAGAAGTTAACAAAAAAAATCTGTTGAAATTCAGCTTTATACATGCATTTAATGTTAATCATATAGAGTTTTTCTTACCTCCCAGGCAAGAGCAAGGGTCACAAGGCAGGCAAGGATGACGACCTTCATGGCTCTCAAGTCCTATGAAAGGGAAAATGGTGAAATGGTAGTATAGTTGTTAATCTAATGTATTTTCTTATTAGGTAAGATTACTTTTTAAAAAGAAACTAAAAACAATGTAAAATATTTGTATTTTAGAAAAAACTAATAGAAGTTTTATCATACACCAAAGACAAAATCTACCATGGCAACTTGGACTTACATATCAATTTTATAATTTAATACCAGCCATTCAGGTTTTTTTCAGCTATCAGCTATAACTTACCTCACTCTTTTTTTTTATCTCATTTACAATACAGTGTGTGTGTTTTTGAAAGATAGAAAGAAGCTTTAAATGTTTATATAAAACTTTATTAATTGCTTCATTTATTCAAAATGAGTAATATTTATTTCGGATCCTTAAATGCCCGATGCTGTCTGGAGTCTTGATTTATAGTAATGGAACAGCCCTAACCGGTTTGGTTCAGTGGATGGAGCGTCGGCCTGCGGACTCAACGGTCCCAGATTTGATTCCGGCCAAGGGCATGTACCTTGGTTGCGGGCACATCCCCAGTAGGAGGTGTGCAGGAGGCAGCTGATCAATGTTTCTAACTCTCTATCCCTCTCTCTTGCTCTCTTTGAAAAATCAATAAAATACCTTTAAAAAAATAAAGTAATGGAACAAAATATTAAGGTCTCAACCCTAATGAATCCTCATATTTGTTGGGAACAGACTGATTAAAGAAAATGTATACATAGAAGATCATATTTTTTTAACCTTTCTAGGAATATTTTGTTTAATCATACGCCCTTATTTCTAGCAAGACTGAGATCTTTGTTTAAGCATTTCATTACTTGTTCCACTTATCCAGATGTTTCTTGGACTGGTTTCTTTTTTTCTCCAAGTGTACCCACTACACAGTCTCCATCCTCATATTCCTAATGATGCCTCTTCTCCTTTGTGACATATAACTTTATATATCATACACCATGTCTTTTCCCCCCTGTAATCTATTGATGATTTATCGAAGGATCAGATTCTGTTGCCCAGTCCCTACTGCAGACCACTCTTTCTTATAACATAACATAAAATTATTTGTTAACATTTTTTACCAAAATGCATTCAATGCTTGACTTTGTTTCATCTCTATAATTTCTTGTAAAAAATATTATTTGTCCTATCAATACAACTTGGCAAATAATCTTCAATTTATAAACAGATTTATAAACTGAATTTCTAAACTACAAATATTTCATGAAAAAATGTTTCTAATTCATCAGAAAATATTCTTTCCTGTATTTTAATGTTAAAATATTTTTTTAAGCAAAAGTTTATTTTTTAGTCTTTCCTTAAGGTTGGTATATAATTATTTTTAAATTTAATTTATTGTGGTGAAATTGGTTAATAAAATTATATGTTTCAAGTATATATTTCTATAGTATATCATCGGTGTATTACATTGTTTAATTACCAGCTAATGTCAAATCTCTTTCAACTGCCATCTATTTGACTCCTTTTAGCCCTAACTACCTCTCCCCATGTCTCTTTTCTTGTGGTAACCACCCTAGTGTTGTCTGTATCTCTAAGGTTTTTTACTTTGTCCTGTTTGTACAGTTTTATGTGAGTGAAATTACATAATTCCTGAATTTTTATGTCTTACTTATTTTGCTTAGCATAATATTCTCAAGACTCATTCACAGTCTTGCAAACAGCAGTATTAATTTTACTTTGTTTAAGACCTCCATAAGTTTATAAATAATATATTGGCATATTTCAAAAAAGTGTTAGAGATGATTATGGTTATGAAAGATCTCATTACATTTTCCAAATTTTATTCTTAGCATTTTATATACCATTTTTAAGCCAGATTTCTTTATTGACTAATATATTCTCAGGTACACTTTCTTCAAATCACTCTTTTGTTTTTGATTCCAAGCTATTTGTATGCTTTCTAGAATTTCTTAAAAGTAAAACATTGTTTCTCTTTAACTAAATTCTGTATTTCATATGTCTATTTTTAAATTATTTTGAAATATTATAAATCAAGTGGGATGCTGCATGTTGTAAACAAGTTTGATGAATACACTCTTCTAAAAATTATTCAAAAACATTTCAAGTAGTATATGTTCCCAAACAATTCCCATAATATCTTGACTCAATATGCCACTTCTATACCTACCTTGTGAATAAAGTTTTCCCAATAATTATTTCTATTCCCTTACAATAATTTAAATATATTTGTTTTAATGACTGTGGTATGGTTAATAAAATTGAAAGAGTTATTTAATTCAGAAAGGAGATTTTTTAAATTGTGTTTGTTTTAAACTTATTGATCTCAGAAAGAGACATTGATATGATTTTTCACTTATTTATGCATTTATTGCTTTATTCTTGTATGTGCCCTAACCAAGGACAGAACCCTCAACCTTGGCATATTAGGACAACACTCTAACCAACTGAGCTACCCAGTCAGAGCCTGAAAATTGATCTGTTAATATACCTTGTTAACTAGCCTTGTATTAAAAAAATATTAATTGCCATTATTATATTGTCTTGAACTCATTAAGCTTATGTGGTCATTATAATTTCTATCAAATCTTTATAAGCACTTTTACTATTTTCACATAAGTTTTTAAAATAATCTCAGCACTACATAAATACTTTTATTTCAAATACTATATTTTAAAAATTATTTTCCTCATATGTATACATATAAAATTATATATATATATAAGTATTATATATATATATCAAGTTTAAAATAAAGCAAAAAAAGAGACACATCAAATTTATATCTTAAATTCTTACCTTTCTTCAAAGTGGAGAACAAGAAGTGAAGAAAGAGCTTAGTGAATGATGGTCTGTCTGCTTTTGTGGCTACTTATATACTATATTTAATGGCATGCTAATTTTATGGTTTGAAAAAATCATAGTGATTTTTAATTCCAAGAAATTGACATGATTAGAAAATGATTTCTGCCTAATGTCTATCCCCAGAAATGCCCAGGAGCAATTTAACAAGGGAGCAATTCACATCTGTAAAGGAAATCAGCCCAGGAAATGCAGTTATCTAACCATTAAAGACAATCCTTAGAGGACAGTGACTTTCTGGTTCAGAGGCCGAGGTATGACACATAGGTTCCTAGCGCTTGGTAGTTCGTCAAGGTCTCAGCTGTGGGGAAATGTTGTATGAGAACGAGTGGAAGGGCTTCACAAAGGCCGCAACTTCATGCTAACCGGAGCAGTTGTTAGTGCTTTGTGCCACATTGGGGGGGGGGGAGGGGGATGGCAAGATAAATCCAAGATGGCAGCTTCGTCATGTAAGTCAAATTACTCGCTCCAGGGACACTTAATCAGGGAATAAAAAATCATTTATTAAAACCATTGCCTTGTACACAAGAGGAATAAGCCTCCATCTGTAAAGAAACATCTAAGAAAAGGAATCTGGATGGCTGGTATAAACAAAAAGAGGAGAAGATGAATAAACATAATACATACTTTGAAATACAGAGTAGAAAAATTGAAATTATATGATCTTATTTTCCCAAGTGATGTGAATGATTAAGTTTTCAACTGATAGTGAGACAAGTGGTGATGAGTTTGTGATACTTAAAAGAGGGAACAGTTTTGGTTTCTGTGAAACTAAAAATGAATGAAGACTTCCTCAGCAGTAATAGCTAATGAGAGTAGAAACCAGCTTGTTTTCTTTACCCAAATTGATTTATGCCAAGATGGTTGCATTACAATATCAAAAGATCAAGGGAATGTTGGGGTAAGACAGGGAATTGAATGTGTTTGTACTAAAATTACTAATCATGAAGTGGTGGAGCTAGGAAAGAGGAGATGGAAGTGTTGAGTAATAAACCAGAACTCTCATATGGGCTTGAGGATAGAAAAGAAAAGAAAAAAAGGAAAAAGCAAGTCCTAAAAAGGATGAGCAATGTTAAGAAGTACAGATTACAGTTTTTGACCAGGTGAGAATTTTAGCATCAGAAAGAACAGACTTTCTGGCCCTGGCTGGTATTTTTCAGTGGTTAGGGCTTTGGACCATACACTGTAATATCCCAAGTTCAATTCCTGGTTAAGGGTTCATATCTGGGTTGTGAATTCAATCCCAGTGCCTAGTTGGAGTGTGTGCAGCAGGAAACCACACAATGCGTCTCTCTCACATTCACATTTCTCTATTTCTCTTTTTCTCTTCTTTCCTTCCACTCAAAAAAGAAGACCAAAAAAAAAAGAAAGAAAGAAGAAAAAGAAAGAAAGAAAGAAAGAAAGAAAGAAAGAAAGAAAGAAAGAAAGAAAGAAAGAAAGAAAGAAAGAAAGAAAGACTTTTTGGATGATGACTAGATTCAAAGATATTAAAATATGCAGTATTGAAGATAAGCTAATATGAAGGTTGTTGAAGGTCAATAGTTAAACATATTTCATTTTAATATCTTTGTTTGCCAGAATTTTGTTAGTTCCCAAGAATGCAACAAGAGACAAAATTCTTGTTCCCAAGGACATCAAAACCTCTAGGATAAACTAATATGAAACTAACTTGTTATGAAATAAAACAAACATTCTAAAAATACATATTTTGTGTATTTTTATTGATTTCAGAGAGGAAGGGAGAGGGATTGAGGAAAACATGAATGATGAAAGAGAATCATTGATAGCTGCCTCTTGCATGCCCACTACTGGTAATCGATCCAGCAACCTGGGCATATGCCCTTGACTGGGATCTAACCCGGGACCCTTCAGTCCACAGACTGATGCTCTAACCACTTAGCACCCAGCTAGGGCTGTAACAAACATTTTAGTAAAGCTTTAATAAGGTGCAATAAACACAGGGAAAATGCATAACTCATGTTAGCTGATGAATAGGAGAAGCAAAGAGGATCTTCTTGAAGACAGGAGTCATGAGTAGGATCTTGAAGCAAGATGAAGGGTTTGACTTGAGTAGGAGGGAATTTTAGGCTAAAAAGCAATAAAGGAATAAGGTCTTGGATTTCAGAAACCAGTAAATACAACTAAATCAAAGAGTGAATCAGGGTCATAAAATACAATGAAGGGAGTATGGAGAGGAGAACAGAGAGTGAAAAAGAGATCAGATAACAATGAACAAAGCATGCTGTGCTCCTTATAAACAAGAATTTTATTCTGAAAAGGAGACATATGTAATACTGTATATAATACTTTAAACAATAAAGACTTTTTAATTTTTTTATTCTGTAGATGGTGGGGATTTGCTGATGGGTTTTAGGACTGAGTTACATCTAGAAAATAACTACTTATAAAAAATAATTGATAATGCTACAAATTTATTAAATTGAGACTTCTCCGGTTTGAGCTCATATCTTGTGCAGTGAGTGAATGTTCATCAGCTAATGTTCTTGGAAGGACGGAAGATTAGACAAAGGAGAAATATGTAATACTTTAAACAATAAAGAATTTTAAAAAAAGAATAAAGGAATCAAAGCCCAGGGAGGTAAAGGGTCTTTACCCAAAGTCCACAATAATGTCTGAAGCAGGCTTCAAAAGTACTTTATATGTACCTGTTTACAAAAGCAGTCTTCAAGTTTCTGTTCAATTAAGTTCAATTTATATATTTTCTGCTTTAATCCAGAGGCCACTTTATTATATCTATTCTAGATAAGAAGATTATAGTTTATGGGAGTAAAGCACTCTGCAAGATCATTGCAACATTTGTTCATTATACTTCCTCTGAATTTTCACTTTCTTGGCTTCCACAATTCAAAAATTGCCTGGAAATGTTAATCTCTTCTGTTGTTCTTTCCATTCTCGGAAACTTTCATGGACTTCTCAAATTTTCTCTCCCATTTCCTTGTTGTCATCAGAGGATTCTGGCCTTTGCCCACTTCTCTTCTGATTCTACGGCAATATAACACAAACTGGTTTTTAATTAAATAAACTGCACCAGTTTTGTCATAGACTGTAGAACATACGTTCATTGCAGGAGACGTAAAGGAGGGAGAGGAGAATGAGGAGAAAGGGGGGAAGGAGGTGAGAAAGAAGAAGAAGGAAAAAAAGAGAATAAGAAGAAGAAAATGGAAATCCAGCACAAATGTCATCATAAATACTCATTTAGAAATTGTATCTTTATGCCACCAACTTTATGCCACACTTGTGATATTGCAGTCACTCTTTATTGTTTTTCCCCCCTGTTTAAAGACACTGACATTTTCAAACATTATGGTGCTTGGTTATAGTTTATATGATACCTGTTTTATTTAATTATAAAATAACAGGACAAGTTCTGGTCCATCAATATTCTAAAATGGCCTGCTGTTCATGGAGGATGAATCCATAAGTAACATACAAGGCTAGTCCTTTGTGTAAATCCCACTGTTCTTGTTTCTGTCTATCACACATAATCCCTAACACCTTGGAGCAGAAAATGGTGTGTGTAATAATGCCTACATATGAGTGTCCCTGCCTAAAATATGGGTGAGTTAGGTTAATTGTAGATTTTAACTGTGTGTATGAGCAACTATCAATTTTTATTGCCTAGAGGTTGTTTTTGTTTTGTTTTGTTTTGTTTTTAGTTTTAGCCCTCGTGTCATAGTTTGCTAGTGTTTTTGGATTGACAGTTTATACTTTCTTAAGTGGGTTGTGAATATCATAGGTACATAATGTAGTGCCTAGTAGAGAAATCACTGCAGAAATAAATGAAGGGGAAAAGGATGTGAGACAAATAAGCAGGATAGAGGGAGAAAAAAAGAGAAAGGAAAGAAGAAAAACATTTGGCAGTCCACAAACAAATAAAGCAAGATGTATTTTTTTAATCATACTTATTTTATACTTACTGAACTTTGTATCATTTTTATCCATTGAGAATATACTAGACAATGGATTTGTTATGAACTGAGAATCAACTAAATATCTACAAGAAGTAGAAATCAATAAAACAAAGAATACGAATTATTTAAATTGAATTGGACTTTATTTTCTTTAATAAAAAATTAATAGTGTTTTGTTTACCACCTAGAAAATAGCAATATCTAATGCAGTTGTTTGCATATAGCATAGAAGATTCACCTACCAAATATTATCTTAAAGCACTTGATAAAAATTGAAACCTTAAATTCTATTTGTAGGGTCAGGTCTGCAGAAACATAATTCACTTATGAGTTGATTATGTGGTTTGTCAAAATTTATTGTAAATGAGGAATCACCTAGAGATTTTGGTAGCATTAGATTGCTGCTGCACCTCCTGGATTCTGATTCAACACACCTGGAAAGAGGGCCTATGAATTCCCATTGGAAACAAGTTCTCAACTGATGCTGACTCTGATGGTCACATGAGCCACATTTTGAGTAACAATGGACTTGGACACTAAATATACCTAAAGCTTAAAACTGACTTTCTGTGTATTCATTTCTGAGTATATTACTTTATGCAACCAGTTTCAAAGAGCTAAATTTTTATAAAAATGTGCTTGGGGACTTAATGAAAATTATTTTTTCCTCCTATCTAGGAGGAATCATGCTAAAATATCGCTTACAGTAGGAATATGAGTCCCTAGAGACTCAAAGAAAGTAAATTCAATACCAAAACATATGTGAGACATAGAGGACTGACATCTCTGGTCATTGGCATTTAATACTAAGATTTGTTTTATTATACTCGATAGATTACTGCATTTTAAGTCCTAAAGTATATACAAACATTTGAATATACTTTAGGACTTAAAATATTCCAAAGTCAGTAGAATAGAGGTACATTGTAATAACTTGTAGGAGACACATTTGAAATAAATGGTCACTCCAATTTTATTATTATAAGAGCTGCCACCATATATTAGAAAACCAGTAAAATTTTGATAAAATAGTATCATATTGGACATGGAGTCTTTCCATCTTAGACATGCATTTGTTCAAATAGAGGAGGTGGTGTTCCACAAATACACTTTTACCATTTCAATTCATTTCCATGCTTACTTTACTGTAGCACACATTTCCTGAGGCTTGTTCATGTATAACTAGACAAACACTGGGATTAACACATGATGGGCACAATTGTTTCCTGGTTACTCTGCTTCACAATCTCCTATTGTAAACTTTAAGTCTATTCTTAGTATCTTTGAGGACAGATTTGGGGCATTATTTTTAGTTCAATAATATCATCTCATAGTTGACATGAGTTAGAAAAACAAATGGAGGATTTCAGGGTGTATAAATACACCAGTCCCCTAGAAAGGCACAGCGTCTCTTATAGCTTCACAATATCAGTTTCTTGAACTCTTGCATCTCATCTTGGGTAAAAGGTAATATATTCTTGGAAAATCTAATATGATGTCTTATTCTGATTTTTGTTTGGCAGAATAAGTTGTAAACTATTTTTAAAATGTACATTATTTATTGGTAATTTTTTATAAAGAAATGATTGAAAGAAGTAATGATCCTATGTCAGAGTTTGAAGTTGAGGACAGGATCACAATGACCCTAAATTTACAGCAAGCATTGTACCAAAGGAATAATGTGGAACAAAGGGGAGATATGCTCAGGTTCTCCATAGATGGAATATCCTAGATGTCTTTTTGTTTTCTTGACTCAATTTATAACAACCACTGTGTTAATATTTAATTTTACCTTTAACTTAAAGGTTAAGATTATCTTTTACAAGAAGATGATCTCTTGAGTAGCATAAGTTTAATTTTTCACATGTGTGTATTATTTCAAAGGTTTAATTAACCATCACCAAAGTTACTGTATTACTATCACTATTTCATTTTTTATTACATTTTCATTGTTTTTTATCATAAAAATCGTTTCTGATTTTCTGCCTAATTAGTAATATATATATATATTAGACTATTTAATATATATATTACACTATATATATATATATTAGACTATTTTGTTTTATTGATTCATTTTATGTAATATATTTTTATTTCATTGTGATTTGGTTGAAATTTATACTATGTCAAATTTTTAAACTTGTGTTCTTTGGATAATATTTCTTCAAAAATCCCAAATTATCCATCTGGGTGTCTATTTATAATTAGTTTCTTCGAATTTCTCTTAATTCTCTACTTTCAATAAAATTTGAGATATGCGCAATACTAAAAGCTGAATCTCTATTTGTATTATCACATGACTAAATGTTTGGTAAGTAGTAGAGGATAAAAACACTTCATCAAGAAACATATAATTTTCTTAGTTTTTCCAACAATACAGTCCTGAGTTTAAACCAATGAGAAAAAATCAGCATATAAGGAACAAGAGAAATAGCTTCAGTCACAAATTGTGCTTCATATGTCTGGGGTTTAGAATTATTAGACAGAATAGTTTCTTCTATTATCAGAAAAAAATGTTGTTCTATTGTTCTATCAAAAGTGAGGGCCAAAAATGATCAGTGGGAAGAAATGTTTACTTTTTGTTTACCTTATAGTTTGTAATATGTTTTTATTTAGAAGTCTATAACTGAGAAATAAGGAATTGGATTTATGTCCCATACAACAGCAACAGAAATTAGTTCCCTCGTATATACTGGATTATAGAAAACCTATCAGAGTCCCAGATTAAAGTACTGTTGTTGAATAATATTTTTTGGAAATTAAATCATTTTTACCAATCCAATTTCTCAATGTATCTATAATTATTTTCCCTGGAACTCCTTTAATTTGACTTTTCCTTGTCCATTACCATAAATTTTCTAATACTAGGGTAATACCACCTCCACAATTCTCAAGCTAGAAACCTGACTGACTTTTTCTACATCTATTATAAAAACTGTTTCTGTTGCTTGAATTCTAACTTCTAAACATTTCTTTAAACCCTACCTAAATTATTACACCATATGTCATTATGTAAGACCCCTATAATGTCACAACAATCTAAATGATCAGCCTGATTCCATTTTTGCTCTTCATACATGGTGAACTATTACATTTCTTATGTGTTATCTTCTCTCTCATTTTTCTTTCTCCAAGTCTCTCTTTGCTTATCCTATATACATAAGGTTTATCTTTACTTTAATACAACCTTTCCTCTTTTGGTCTGTTTAAGTTGTCCATTTTGTCTGTTTTTATGATACTATTAGAGCCCTCATGCATAAAATTCATGCACTTGGGAGGATTCCTCAGCCCAGCCTGCACCATCTCACAGTCTGATAGTCCTCGGGGGATGTCTGGCTGATGGCTTCAGCCAGCTCTTCATGCTGCCACAGAAGCAGGGAAGGTTCCCATGAGCCCAGCTTCTGGCTGAGTGGCGCTCCCCCTGTGGGAGCACACTGACCACCAAGGAGCAGCTCCTGCATTGAGCATCTGCCCTCTGGTGGTCGATGCACATTTTTGCAGTTCAGTAATTTGCATATTAGCCTCTTATTATATAGGATATTAGAGGCCTGGTGCACAAAAATTTGTGCACTCAGGGGAGTCCCTCAGCCTGGCCTGTGCCTTATCACAGTCTGGGACCCCTCGGGGGATGTCTACCTGTTGGCTTAGGCCCAGTCCCCGGGTGATTGGGCCTAAGCTGGTAGTCAGACATCCCTCTGGAAGCCTAGGAGCCCTCGGGGGATGTCCACTTGCCAGAGGGGAGCAGGTCTAAGCTGCAATTGGACATCCTTAGCGCTGCTGAGGAGGCAAGAGAGGCTCCCACCACTGTGCTGGCAGCCATCAGCCTGGCTTGTGGCTGAGCAGAGCTCCCCCTGTGAGAGTGCACTGACCACCAGAGGCAGCTCCTGCATTGAATGTCTGCCCCCTGGTGGTCAGTGTGTGTCATAGTGACCTGACATTCCCAGTCATTCTGCTGTTAGGATCAATTTGCATATTACCCTTTTATTATATAGGGTTATTTCTATACCACAGCACTTATCTTTACATATCAACATTCCCTATTAGTCTCTAAGTTCCATGATGTCAGGTAATGTACTTTCATTCTCTTTGTAAATCCAATCTGTCTCCCAAAGCTGTGGCTCCCACTTTGATCAATAAGTGATTTGCAAGTGCAGGAATAAGTGTGTTACTGATCTGTCATGTATGCTTTCACAGGACTCAGCCAAACATGAAGATCTTTGTCTTCACCTTTATCATGGCTCTCATGGTTGCCATGATTGTAAGTATATCAGAAAATTTTGAAGAATATGTTCTCAGGAATTATGCAAAGATTGTCTCTTGTTTCTTGTGTCGTGGATCAAAGTTGCATCACCCGAACATGGTTTTGTATGGACATTTTTGTTAAATTAGCCTGGATCAGTACATTGAGGACTTAGAATAAATCTCAAGTACACAGGAGACACTAAGTCTACACAGAAGTGGAAGTGCAAAAATGTACACTATTAAAAGAGAAACATTCAAATTAACCATCACTCCCTCACTCCACCACTCTGCTACACCCACCAGCCAATCACAGCAACTATGCAAATTAACCTAGCAAATATGGCAATTAATTTGCATATGCAGGGCAGAGCAAAGACTGAAGATGACTGAAGATGGCGGTGGTCACGGAGATGGAGCGAGCAGGAGGTTTGGGTTGCTCCCAGAGATGGAGGAAGACAAGCTTCCTGCCAGCCCTGTACTCTATTCAAGAAGTGACTGGGGGCCTGGTTCACTGGGGGCTTCCAGTCCACCCTGGGCTCCACTGGAGAATCTGGGATAAAAGAAAGGAGGGTCTGGGAGCAGCTGGAGCGGAGAAGCCAAGCCTCACTGCTGTGGCCCTACCAAAGGCCTGAGCCCCGGTGCCAGCAGCCAGGGGTAGGAAGCCTATTGCACAAATCTTCATGCAACAGGCACTAGTGAATAAATAAAAATCCAAGAAGAACAGAGAAAACCATAATTATATCACCAGTCTGTACCTGTACAATCAATACATAAATGTACATTGTTTTTCAGCAACTTAGAACATACATGGTCTTTAGCTAACCTATATTTTAACTTTTCATTTTCACTCTCTTGGTCACAGTGATAGATTTTCTTCCTTATCACACAAAAGAAATTTGGATCCAAATGAGTTGATATTGGAATGTAACAAATTAATTTCAGCCTAAGCCTAGTCTTTATTCTATCACTAACATGAAACAGCTAACTTTGTGCATCAGTTAGTTACCTAAGGCTTTGCCGCCATTTTGTTTATTCATAACTGTAGCAGCCAAGTGTATTTTGCCACTCAATCTAGAATTATACAATTGAGATGTTAATTCTTTTCCCTCTTTTTTTTTAAGAGTGCTGATTCTTCTTCATCTGAAGAGGTAAGACACATTCACGTACTGAGAAACCTGGTAATTTAACATGGATAACAATTTTAACTTGTTCTTTATTTTAACAGAGACATCATCATTACAAAAAGAAACACCATGTAAGTATTGCCCAGATAATGTAATATAGTAAAACACATTCCCTTGTCTGAGTATGTATTCTATTAGAAGAATCAATCTTTATCTCTGAAACACATCTATATAATGAATGCCTAATGTGGACATTAAGTTTATTTATGATATACTGGTAAAGGACCAAAGCTTATGTACTGGTCACATTTAGACAGAAACATATAAAGCTACCCTGAAGAAGCCAATGTTTTTGCAGAATGTAAATATCATTGCTTGGTAAGTGATTGCCATGGCCTAAAGAAGAGTTGAAAATTGAAATATATTAAATATAATATATACACAATGGAGCATAGAGGCTGCTAATGGCACAGATGATGTGGCAAGTTTTCACATTTTGATTCTTGTGGAAGATGATGAAGTCATTAAGTTAAATGGGTCGTTAAATAAGATAGAAGAGGTCATTCATGCCAGATTTTTTAATGAAATATTCTTGATATCTCTAATTATTTTCATGTCATATAAAGATGTCTCAGAAATTCTTATGAATATATTAAATAGATTAATTTAACATGGCACCACATTAAAAGATAAAGGTGAGATAAAGAATATTGAATTTAGCAGGAGTAAATATTAGAGAAAGTAGGAATTTGAAGAAACAGTATGATCATTATAAGTCAAGAATGAGACATAGCAATTCCACCTAAACTGGAATCAGCAGATTCTTTCTTCCTGGAAAACTCAAGGGTGGACAAAGCAGGAATTTGGAAATAATACTTTAAAGAATATTTAAACTTCTGTGAATGGTTGGCTTCACCTGCATTATAAAGCATTAAATTGTCAACAAACAGTATAACTGTAAATGTTTCCTATTTTTCTTTTAAACATTTTTTTATTTAAAAAGTGTAAACCTATCTAAAATTTTGAAAAATCACACATCTAAATGATCTACATGTTCTTACCAATTTTAACAAATTAAATTTCTAATGGAAATTATTGTGAAATATTTACACTGTCATTGTCTCAAATCTCTGCAATTTTATCTTCTCAGGGAGGGTATTACCCATATCCACAGTATCCACCCAATTATCCATATGCACAGGACTATCCATATCCATATCCCTATCCATATGAAGGCAAGTAGTAATCACAGGACAGATGACAGAGGTAAGCCACATCCAGTTACATTTTTTGTTCTTCAGAAATTTCACTGAGTTAAAACAAGAATAAATAAAATGAAGCATCAAACCAAAAGCAGACCAGTTTGAGCAGTATAGCTGGGTGTAGCTTTCCTAAAGTGCATTTATTCCTCTAAATGTTTCTCAAAGAAAAGTTCTGAGCTGGTGCGGTTAAAGGTGGGCTTTTAGGATGGGAACCCTGGTGATTGTATCCTAGTTGGGACAGCTAACAGTTTCATGACCTTGAACTACTTCTAATCTTTTTTAAACTTCAATTTTCTCATGGACAAATAGGTATTATAATATGTACCCTCTTCATAGAATTGGTGAGACTATTGAAAGACATATTCCATCAACACCCATGATTTAAGTTGTATATGATTGTGACTATGCCATGCTCTGTATTGGTTAAAAATGACCTTCCAAAATGTAATCTTTGAAGCAGGCACACAAACTCCATCTGGGAGCTTGTTAGAAACTTAGAGTCTGAAACCCTCCCAGACCTATTCAATCAGAATCTGGATTTTAATAAGGTCCCTACTTGATTCATAACATAATAAAGTTTGAGAAACTTGACCTTGGGACTGTGATGAGCAATTAGGACAGAGACGAGTGGTCTGATAATACTAACAAGAAGATAAGGACATATTACAAACTTATTTTTATAAAGTCAATTTTGTGTGAATTTTAAGTATTACAAATTCTATTAAAAATTAAGTATTACACCATAAAATGAAGCAGTTCTGCAATTCGGAATTTAAATACAACAAATGTCAGTTATTTTTAAATGTACTGAGATAATTTATTCTTATTAAACTCCAATTATTGACAGGGCAAAGAGTTTGAACTTACTCCCTTAGGCATTGCTAATGGCTGAATATACTTGATCAAGGAAGGATATATTAAAAATACTATTTAAGAGACAAATATGGATGAAATATGTTCACTGTATTTAAGAGACGGGGCAGGCAAACTGAGATAAGCTGGTGATAGACTTAAAAGAAATAGGACAAGAGACTGTGGGGGGGGGGGGGGAAATCAATAAATTTCATGATGGATTGAATGCAAAATGAAACCAGAAAAGGGGATAGAAAAGAAATGGATGCAAGTTCTCAGTCCTGAATTAGCACATAAAAGTGCTTAGCAAATATGCCTTTCAAAAAAGAAACAATGCTCTCCTATTGTCTCTGTTGCTTGGGGTGAGAAAGTTGTTTTGTTTGTTTCAGGGAATTTTTTTTTGTGCCTCTGCTTTCCTTGGTTTATGTAGAGGAGGTTAAAGATCATTTGGCTATGCTAATTTTGAAAGTGAATAACATTCAAATTCAAAAGCCGCTTCTTAAAACACTGAAATGGGTAAAAGGAAAAATCATAGCTTAGGTGTATATAATTAGTTTGGCCAGGAAATTTAAGACATGGAAATAAGGAATTTTTTGGAAGACTTGAAAGAAATATTTGGAAATAAATGCTATTCATTGTGATACTATTTTAGGAAACAGGGATGAAGCTGACATTTGTATTCAGTCATCAGGTATTTGTGGACCATAGTGAGCATGCAGTAAGATAGCACCAGGAATATAAATACTGTTAACTCAGCGTCTCTGCAGTGGACAGCTTGTTGTCTTTTCATAAAGATGGGTATAAAGCCAGCCATCATCAGTGAGGATATCATTTGACAAAGCAAGGATGTGTCTGGATGTGTTATTGAGGCCTACTACACAAGCTGCAGTATTGACAGGCCACAAACAAGTTCACAGGGGAACTAGCACAGTAATTTACATTGTGAAATAAAAACTAGAACTAAGGAAGAAGTAGTAGCAATTACAGAAATTTATTCTAAATTGGAATCTGATAATATAACTACTTCAGAATGATTTTAGCAAAGCTTTTTCATCTGAATAATTTTCACCAAGGCATGGTTTTGGGTCAAGCAACCTTTGTCACATCAAGTAAAAACTTATCCAAACTTGGACAAGGCCTGCAAAGAATGCTCAAATGTCATAAATCTGCAAGTTTCACAATATTGAACAGAAAAGGGTTTCCCCTCCCCCCATAGGGTAGAGAGAGATAAGCAAAGATTAAGG
The DNA here is from genome assembly GCA_004026665.1 of Murina feae. Classification (NCBI taxonomy): domain Eukaryota; kingdom Metazoa; phylum Chordata; class Mammalia; order Chiroptera; family Vespertilionidae; genus Murina; species Murina feae. Next base: position 12,638 of record PVJC01017559.1, on the reverse strand, counting down.
GGAAGGTGAGCCAGCATGGGGAAATGACCAGTAGGAAAAAGTTGTCAGCCACTGTTGTCAGCTGACTCTCAGGATAAGCAATGGGGTATGCTCTATTTTGTAGTGCTTACTCGGGCTTTAGGACCCGTGGAATTTGGGGGCTTAGAGCAGCCTATCACTTGGTGGAGACTAAGCAGGGAGTAACATAAGTGCAATTGTGTATAGTTAATCAGACACAAATGAATAGATCTGCATATAATTCAAAAACAGGAAAGCATAATGGAATTAGCAATGACTTACTCTGTAGTTTAATAAAGAGGCTTTTCTCTTTTATCTACAGGCTTGGTGAGAAGTCTTCTTTGCTCTCTCCTCATGACCCTTCTTCTTACCCAAAAATCCTTCATGACACATCTAGCAACGTATTATCAGCCTGCTTACAATAAATACACCCGAAGTGCTTCAGAAAGCATAGTTCATCAAAAAATTCAAAATGTAGACTATTATTTGTATTCTCTCAGGCATTTAGTTGGCATTTAAAAACAAATCAAACTATAAATAATGTGCCTGTATACAAATTTCAGCTTTCAAAAAAACAACAAAAAAAGGAAAAATCAAGTAATGTTACATGAACAACACATACCTAAGATCAATGTTGTAACACCGTAGTAATCATATAACACAATGATCATTAGTTGTAACATAGTAGTAATGATATTCTCTGGACTATTTGTTTTCTATTTGTTCTCTGTGTTAAATGTCATAAAATTAAAAAACACTTTTCATGCATAATAAATTGATCTATGAAGCATGTGTCAAATATCCGATTGCATTAATTTTCTTAGCACTGCCAAAACAAAATACCAAAACTGGTGACTAAGAAGCAACAGCAGAGCCTTGCTCTTTGTGACAGCTCTAGGAAATGATTCATCTTGGGCTCTTCCTAGCTTCTGGCATTTATTGGCAATCCTGACATTCCCTGGTTTGTAAATGCATTCACTGCAAGCTCTGCCTCTTGTTGACACAAAGCCGTCTTCTCCCTCTTTGTCTCTTCTTATAAAGACAACAGTCATATTAAACTAAGGACACACAAGCGTATTTCTAGATAAACTTGTCTTAACTAATTACATCTGCAGTTACCAATATTTCCAAATAAGATCAATTTCTGAAATATGGTTTTTTGTCTTTGTTATTAATCCTCACCTGAGGATATTTTTCCACTGATTTTTAGAGAGCATGGATGGGAGAAAGAGACACAGAGAAAGAAACATCAATGTGAGAGAGACACGCATCAACTGATCAATTGGTTGCCTCCCACACACGCCCTGAACATGTCCTAGAATTAAGTCTGCAAACAAGGAATGTGTGTTTGACAGGAATCAAACCCAGGACTCTTCAGCCCACTGGCAGAGGCTCTGTTCACTGGGCCAGACCTGCTACGGGTGGGAGATGGGGGGGACGTGAGGGTAGATTAGAAGATGTCAATGGGGGGAAAAAGAGAACACATGTCGCACTTTCAATAATATATTTTTAAAATTAAAAAAGAAAGTGAAAAAAGAATTTATTGCAGTTTTATGTTCAAATATATTTAATTTTTAAGAAATGGTTTGTATTAAAATTGGAAAAAATTTTTGAGTTATGGGGAGTTAGGACTTCAACATATCTTTGGAGAGGAACACAATTGGATACATAGCACCCATATCTATTTTTATTCTCATTTTTTACAACTATCATATGCCAACACCCATTAAATTTTTCAGACTGTCAATATTTTTAACTAAAAGCTATACAGTATTATTTTATAATCTTCTGGGACAATGATTATGAAAGAAAGCAGGTCATGACATAACTGGATGGCTATTCAAAGGGAAAGAAAATCATCTAGGCAATCTCATTTTATGTATTTTAAATATATTTTTTATTGATTTCAGAGAGAAAGGGAAAGGGAGAGAGAGAGAGAGAGAGAGAGAGAGAGAGAGAGAGAGAGAGAGAGAGAGAGAGAAGCATCAATGATGAGAGAGAATCATTGATCAGTTGCTTCCTACATGCCCCATACTGGGAACCTACCCTACAACCAGGGCCTATATCTTGACCAGGAACTGAACCATGACCTCCTGGTTCATATATCGACACTCAACCACTGAACCATGCCAGTCAGGCAGCAATCCCATTTTAATTGTGAAATGTTCTGTACTAAAAGAAAATCTAATCCATTCAGTTTACCTAAAATCACTAGAGTACTAAGCAAAATATTGCCTTTAGTTATATTTATATGAGAAGCTATTTCACCTTTTGCAGATAGATGGGGAGGGGGGGGGAAATCTCAGCTATACAGAAGGGAGATTGCAAATAAATGGCTAATGAGTTAAAAAAGAGAGAAACCAAGGGTTTGACAGCTTTAGGATTTCAAATTAAGAGAGAAGTATGATGTTTCAAAAAAGAAGGGTTGATCAAGTCTACCAAATAGCACTGAGAGGATGGGTAATATGAGCACAGTTTAGCAAGATGAAAGTTGTTGGTGACCTTGGAAAGACAAGTAGTTTCAGTAAGGATAAGATTTGATGGGAACAAGTTGATGACAGTATGTTTGGTTTGTACTTTTGATCCTAAAAGTTAGGAAAACACTGAGAATGCAGCAACGAGAGAATAATTACTAGAGGTGAATCTTCGTGGAAACTCAAATGGATGGAGTTGAGTGTGCAGTGCAGGAGTTGGTAGAGGAATAATTCATTACAATGAAACAATTACCCCACTGTAAGTGACAAAGAATATCAGAGCTTTCTGTAAGTTTTTGGTTTTGGGGCAAAAATCACATAACCCATCTCTTACTGATTGTAGTATTGGCTCTTGCTGCTCTGATAAGTCAAGTCACAACAAGGAACACTAATCATATACTGTGCAGTCCACTGATCACATTCAAACTTCAATAAAACCCTTGGAATTGGTTCCTGTAGATGTGGAAATTGAAGCTCCAGAAAAATCAAGTAAGTTTCAAGGCACCACTTAGCTGCTATGTTGCGGAGCTGTGAATCTGATTTTACATTTGAATCTTTTTTTTCTAGGGTAACCACGGAATTTGACATTTGATGCTGGGTACTTGGAAGGTGTAAAGCACAGGTGTAATGGTTTAATTGGGATTATAGATATAAATGAAGTCTTTTTAGATCAAACAGCATATAATTACCTTTCCATCTACTTTTTTATATCTTTTAATATTTAATTCATAGCATTCCATTTAATTTTAATCTTTCATGGCTATTTTTAATGACAGCAATAATCTGAAGTTAATATTAAGAAAGTCAATTAAGTTTGAAAGATTATAATAAAGACAGGAAAAATTAATATGCATAAAGGATTAATTTATTGAAATGACTGTTTAGGAAATGGTAATAAAAAGTACAACTCCAGAAAATACTTGAATACATATTATTGATAGCATTATGGTATTTCCAAGTCAAAACTGAAACTTTTGGTACATTTTTAATTAAAATATGGAAAAGAGAGGTTATGAGTCCAATTCAAATTAAGATAGATGTTATATAATACATAAAATAAAAAATAAATACATTTTTTCATGTAGAATAATTTGCACATTATTGCTTTTTTTGATTGCATGATACAAAGATTGAAAAGATGCCACATTTCCCGTTGCAGTCAATTCTATGGAATAGAAAACAAATATTACAAAGAATTAGTTATGTTTTATGATATAACCATACATCTCTCTCCATTTATAAATTTGGGATGACTAATTCATTAGAGGAACGTTATTACCAATGTACCATGTTGTGTCCTATCTTGCATATAAAAGTCTCCTAAAACCAAGTTGCATCTCACTTGGAATTTTTTTTAGTGAAAATATCTACTTTAATATAATAAGTAAAAAATTGGTATCTTAAGATAAAAATTGGTATCTCAAAATTAAGCCCTGACCAGTTTGTCTCAGTGGATAGAGCATCAGCCTTCGGACTGAAGAATCTCAAAATTATAATCTCTCCTCTTTTAAACCTCAGACTGTGACTGGATAAGTTTATTTTGACCCACGAGTTAAAAGATAATATATAAATTTTAAATATGATCTTAAAAATCATTAAATTTTAAGAAGCCTAATATAGAAATGAGAATGAAAGTTGATTTTTTAAAATCTCATAAATATTTACATAAAAGTAGAAGAAGTTGTTTAAAATTCAGTATTCTTTAAAATTATGATAATCAACCATACAGACATAGGCACCTAAAAACAAACCATTCAAATCTGTCATAACACAAATATCATTAATGAAATAAAAGATACGCAACTCCAGGAGAGTACATAATAGTCAACTATAATGATGTCCTTGACACACTGATAATTAATAAATAATTTTGTATATTGATGGAGTCTGTCACTATCTTGGTCTTATTCACAACAATGTAATGTATGAATGTATTAACTATAAGAATAATCAATCTACTCTCCATCTCCCCAAGCTTACCAAAAGTGAGATGCAAACATTAACACCGAAATCCTCTTAAACCTTTAAAAATAAAAAAGGAAAAATAAATAAATATATAATTGAATTTTTGGCAAGAATACTTCTAAAAATTCAATGGTTGTGGGAGTGGGTAGAAGTGAAAGAGAGTAAAGGGGAATAAATGGTGATGAAAAATTAAATTACATTAGATACAAAAATTAATCAATAAATAAAAATTTGGTTAGTAATAAAATAAGCATCTCAATTGTTTGCCCTCACATGTACAAATATCACATACGGAATGTGCATTAAAGCATGTAGAGAATAGATGTACACAAGAAAATAATTAAACTCATTTCAACATTCTGAATCCCAAATTTAATTCTGAAGTTAGTGTGTTTTAAACTTCTTTATCTATATTCTCTAGACATCAATTACATCAGAATCTTTGAAATACTTTCTTCTAAATACTCAGTATCTTCTACATAGAAAATCAGAAGATTTATTTCTAAACCTTAGTGAGCAGACCTAGGCATTGGGATTTGGGGGAAAACAAGTTTTCTAGGTTATTTTATTTCATAACTAGTGTTGAGAATCACTAATGTCAACTCTATGCATTAGGATGCCTATTTAATATCACTTATTCTTTTACTAGTGGCCCTGTACACAAATCCATGCACAAGTAGCTTGCTGCAGCTTGCCTCAGCTGGCCGCCCCGCCCCCCGCCAATTGTAGCTCTCTGCTGCATGTAGCTCACTGCCCTACCCTCCTGTAGCTCTCTGCCCTCCTGAAACTCTGTCACACATAGCTTGCTGACCTGCCCTCCTGTAGCTCTTTGCCTCAGGTAGCTTGCTGCCTGGCCTTCCTGTAGCTCTCCACTGCTTATAGCTCGCTGCCACACCCTCCTGCTGTTCGGTAATTACGTGATGGCATCTTGGGCCAATTTGCATATTGAAAATATAGATTCTGGATCTCCCACTTTTTCTATTATCATGTACACAGCATGAATGAAAGAAACAACAGAGTTAATAAAGTAGGACTTACTTGTTGTAAGTTGTAAACTGGGGCAATAGGTTGAGTCATTGGGTAGAATGCCTGGGTTGGGTCAACCAGAAGCTCCTGGTTCAGCATCAGGGCTTGGGCAGGCATCACTCTCTGGGGGTAGGTGAGCACTTGCTGGGAAAGAGGCAGGACTTTGGACTGAGGAAGGGAGACCAGGGGCTGAGTGGGAAGCATGGGAGTCTGAAGAAGAGCCTGGGGGATCTGGTGCATCAAGGGCTGGAGCAGAGGCAGAGGAAGCT
>PVJC01017558.1:9675-32446 GCA_004026665.1 Murina feae | reverse complement strand
AGATGGTGTTCCATGATTGGCCACCTCCACCTCTAAATACCTGTACTTCCTCAATAAAGTTAGACCTGCATCCCGGAACCTGGTCTGCGGAGTCGTGCATGCAAGCGTCCTATGCTTGGGGCTCCGCCGTCCTCACCCCTGGGAAATCCGCTACTTCACAGGGCCTTCTTAGTTCTTTCCAAAACTCTGATATAGTGAACTTACTGCTCTATGCCAGTGAATTGCTCACATTGTACTCAAAACTCTCTACACTTTTCCTTACTGTGTGTGAGCACTGATTTGCCTTGTTCTCCATTTCACTAACTTTCACGGGGCTCTTCAGTAAAGTCTCCGTGCTTTGTCCCACTGTCGGAGTGTGTTTACTGCTGCAATTCAGCAGCTTATTGCTGCAATTCAGGTCTGTACCAACATGGTACAAAAAGGTTTATATCCTCTTTCCTCACCTTGAGAAGTATTTCCTGACTAGTCAGTATACTTTATCACACCTCTTCTGTGATTTCCCATTGGTTTCTAAAACTGTGGTATACTGCACTCTCTGACTTTACCATGGAATTCTCTAATTCTGCAAACATCCTTCTGCACTGTTACCTGATTATTAGAAGTGATTTCCAACAGTCATCCCTGTGTTTAAGGCATTTCTCCTTATTGTATAAACACATTTCTACATGTTTCCTGATGTTGCAAAATGATTTTCACTTGTTTGGAAACTATAGGGTGGAAGTAACTGCTTCTTTTCAAGCATCTCCTCCTGTTTTCTAACGCTGTGCGGCTGTGTACTTACTGCTCAATTTCAGAGACTTACCGAAATGGTAGAAACACCTTTCTGCACTCTTCTCAAAGGGAGACGTGATTTGCACTAGTTTGCCAAGTCTTTTGCTTAGTTTCGTGCTCCTCTTAGTTAGTTCTCAGTGTGTTCTCACATTGCTATAGTGTGCTTGTAGCTCTGTTTCAGGGTTTTTCCCGCAGTGTACAAGAACCTTCCTAAATTCTTTCCTCATAGTGACAGGGCATTTTCATGAGTTTTCTATGTTGTCCAGTTTTCAGATGCTTTGCAGTGATTTCCTATAGGGTTTTTTGAAAATGGGGTATAATGTACTTTCTGTATTTTACCAGGTGTCTCACATTGCACCCGCACCTTTCTTGAACTCTTGCCTGATGGTTCCAAGTGATTTCCAACTGTTTATTCCTGTTCAGTTGGGCTTTCCAGTGAATCCTCAGGGGTTTCTAACAGTGTGCTTTGGTGTGATTACTGCCCTGTGGAAGGGATTTCCTCTGTCTGTAAACATTTCTCTACCTTCTATTCTCTCATTTTGAAGCCATTTTCTCCTATGTTCTAACCATTCAGTCCAGTTTACTCTTGCCATACAGTGAATTCAAAGTTTCAAGATAATGTGCTTACTGCACGCAAGCACTGCATTCCCCACATTGTCAAACGCCTTTCTGTTGTTTTTCCTCAAGTTCCAGAGTGATCTTCACTTGTTTTCATACTACTTGGAATAAGGACTGCTTCTGTCAGGGCCTTCTTAGTTGTTTCCAAAACTCTGGTGTAGTGCAGTTACTGCTCTGTGCCAGTTTATTGCTCACATTGTACTCGAAACCCTCTACACTTTTTCTTCCAGTGAGTGAGCACTGATTTGCCTTGTTCTCCAGTTCACTCACATTCATGGGGCTCTTCATTGATATCTCAGTGGTTTGTCTCACTGCTGGAGTGTGCTTAATGCTGCAACTCAGCAACTGACTACTGCAATTCAAGTCCGTACCCACATGGTACAAAACGGTTTCTATCCTCTTTCCTCACATTGAGAAGTATTTCCTGACTAGTCAGTCTACTGTATCACTCCTGATCTGGGTTTTCCCATTGGTTTCAAAAACTGTGGTATAGTGGGCTCTCTGCACTTTGCCATGGATTTCTTGAATTCTGCAAATATCCTTCTGCACTTTTACCTGATTATTAGAAGTGATTTCCAACAGTAATCCCAGTGTTTATTCTATCATCTTTTTAATTTTGCCCTCCCGTGAACTCTCCAGGGTTCTGAGCCTGAGCTCTGCTGCTATTAACTGCTCCATGTAAGGGATTTCCACCCTTTGCATGAACATATTTCTACACTCTTTCGTCCCATAGCAAAGTGATTTTCTCCCTTTTCACATTCGTGAATTCAGAGTTTCCGACAGTGAGCTCTAAGGTGCTAACTGCTCTTAAGCACTGATTTTCCCTCATCGTCAAGCACCTTTCTAGCCTCTTACCCAATATTTCCAAGTCCTTTCCACTGTTTTGCTCACCATTTGATATAAATGACTATTTCTTTTCAAGGAGTACCCAGTTATTTTCAACAATGTGTTGAGGCACAGATTGTGCTTCCTGTTGTATGTCAGGCATTAACCCGGATTGCATCAACACATTTCATTGCTCTTACCTCGCAGTGAGAAGGAAGTGATTGACACTTGTCTTCTATTTCAGTGTCCTGTTGCTTTTGAGAGCATCCTCGGTGGTTTCTCAAACTACTTGAGAGCGCTTACTGCTGTATTTCAGGGTTTTTTTGCAGCAGATTACAAAAGCCTTGTTGTTCTCTTTCCTAACACTGATAAATCATTTCTGTGAGTTACCTCACTAGTTCAATGCACTGCTGCCTTTCATTGATTTCCTATAGGGTTCAACGACTGTGCTTCAGTGTGCTTTTGTCCTTAACCTGGAATTTTCTCACATGCTACACTCCTGTTTCTTGCACTCTTCCCAGATATTTAATAAGGACGCCCAACTCTTTATTACCATTGAGATCTGCTTTAAAGTGAGTCCTCTGGGGTTCCAAACACTGTGCTTTGATGCGGCTCCTGTGCTATGTAAACCATTTCCCCTCAATGTATAAACACATTCCTACATTTTTTCTCAAGTTCCAAAATCAAATTCACTTGTTTTCCAACTATGTGGTATGAGTGACTGCTTCTTGTCAACAATTTCCTAGTGATTTCCGACACTCTGCTGTGGTGTTCTCACTGCTCTATTGCAGGGGTTTACCCGAATTGAACAGGCACCTTTCCACACTATGCATAAAGTGAGCTGTGATGTACACTTGGTTTCCAATGGTTACTCCGTTTCGTGCTCATTTCAGTGAATTATCAGTGTTTCCTCACACTGCCAAGGTGTAATTACTGCTCTATTTTAGGTTTTTCCCCCGTATTGTACAAGAGAACTTTCTATAGGCCTTCTTCACATTGTGCAGTGATTTCCTGCATCCTAACTACTCTCTCCAGGGCACTGTTCCTAGTGACGGAACATCCAGTAGTTTCTAAGATTGTAGTGTAGTGTGCTCTTTGCCTGTTGCCACACACTTCTTAAATCATACGGACAACATCCTGCCTTCTTTCAGGGTCTTGACAAGTGATTGCCAGCAGTTTTCTTCATGTTTATTACATTAAATTTTGTTTCTCAGTGAATTCTCAGGGCTTCCAAACCTGTGCTAAGGTGCCATCACTCCTCTATGTAAGGCATGTTCCCTTATTGTATAAACACATTTCTACATGTTTCCTCATGTTCCAAAATGATTTTCACTTGTTTGCAAACTATAGGGTGGAAGTAACTGCTTCTTTTCAAGCATCTCCTCCTGGTTTCTAACCCTGTGCTCTGGTGTGCTTACTGCTCAATTTCAGAGACTTACCGAAATGGCACAAACACTTTTCTGCACTCAGCTCAAAGTGAAAATTGATTTGCACTAGTTTGCCAAGAGTTTTGCTGAGTTTCATGCTCCTCTCAGTTATTTCTCATTGTGTTCTCACATTCCTATAGTGTGGTTGTAGCTCTGTTTCAGGGTTTTTCCCGCAGTGAACAAGAACCTTTTCATATTCTTTCCTAGCAGTGACAAGGCATTATTTTTCTTTTTTTATTACATAAAGTTTTACAAAGATTGGTACCTATATCTCTTTTTTTCCCTGCCCTTCCGCCCGCCTCGCCTACCCCCAGTGTTTTGTGTCCATTATTTACGCTTAAATGCATGAACCAAATTCCCTTGACTGATCAGTTAACCCTACCCTCTCAATGTTCCTGTCCTTGTTGCTGTAATAAGGCAGTCTGTTTGATGCTGCTCTGTCTCTGTGTCCATTTTTGCCCCCAGTTTATAATGGTTGTTATTATCCATAGATGAGTGAGGACATGTGGTATTTTTCTTTCATTGACTGGCTTATTTCACTTAGCATTATGTGCTCCAGCTCCATCCATACTCCTGCAAATGCTAAGAACTCCTTCCTTTTTACAGCAGCATTGTATTCCATTGTGTAAATGTCCCACTGTTTTCTAATCCATTCATCTGCTGATGGGCACTTAGGCTGTTTCCAAATTTTAGCTATGGTAAATTGTGCTGCCATGAACATAGGGATGCATATGTCCTTTCTGATTGGTGTTTCTGGTTTCTTAGGATATATTCCCAGAAGTGGGATCACAGGGTCAAAAGGGAGATCCATGTTTAATTTTTTGAGAAAACTCCATACTGTCCTCCATAGTGGCTGCACCAATCTGCATTCCCACCAGCAGTACACAAGAGTTCCTTTTTCTCTGCATCCTCCCCAGCACTTGTCGTTTGTTGATTTGTTGATGATAGCCATTCTTACAAGTGTGAGATGTTACTTCATTGTTGTTTTGATTGGCATCTCTTGGATGGTTAGTGACTTTGAGCATGTTTTCATATGTCTCTTGGCTTTCTGAATATCCTCTTTTGAAAAGTGCCTATTTAGGTCTTTTGCCTATTTTTTGATTGGAATGATTGTCTTCTTTTTGTTAACTTGTGTGAGTTCCCTGTAAATGTTGGAGATTAAACCTTTATCAGTGATAACATTTGCAAATATGTTCTCCCATGTAGTGGGTTTTCTTGTTGTTTTTCTGATGGTTTCTTTTGCTGTGCAAAAGCTTTTTATTTTGATAAAGTCCCATTTGTTTATTTTCTCTTTAGTTTCCAATACCCTAGGGGCTGTGTCAGTGATGAAACTGCTTTGGCATATGTATGAGATTTTGTTGCCTTTGTATTCCACTAGTATTTTTACGATTTCCCATTTTACATTTAAGTCCTTTATCCATTTCGAGATTATTTTTGTGTATGGTGTGAGTTGTTGGTCTAGTTTCATTTTTTTTGCATATATCTGTGCAATTTTCCCAGTACCATATATTGAAGAGACTGTCTTGATTCCATTGTATTTTCTTGCCTCCTTTGTCAAATATTAATTGAGCATATTGATTTGGGTTGATTTCTGGGCCCTCTATTCTATTCCATTGATCTATATGTCTATTCTTGTGCCAGAACCAGGCAGATTTGAGAACACTGGCTTTATAATATAGCTTGATATCTGGTATTGAGATTCTTCCGACTTTGTTCTTCTTTCTCAAGATTGCGGCAGCTATTCGGGGTCTTTTTTTATTCCAGATGAATTTTAGGAGAGTTTTTTTCTAGGTCTGTAAAATTTGCTGTTGGTATTTTAATAGGGATTGTGTGGAGTTTATAGATTGATTTGGGTAGTATTGTCATTTTAATGATATTGATTCTACAAATCCATGAACATGGTATGTTCTTCCATCTGTTTATGTCTTCCTCTATCTCTTTTTTCAACGTTCTGTAGTTTTCTGAGTAGTGATCTTTTACCTCTTTAGTTAAGTTTATCCCTAGGTATCTTAGGTTATTTTGGTGTGATGGTAAATCGGATTGTTTTTTTAGTCTCTCTTTCTGTACGTTCACTATTGGTGTACAAAAATGCCATAGATTTCTTGGCATTAATTTTGTATCCTGCTACATTGCCAAATTCATTTATTAAGTCTAATAGTTTTTTGATGGAGTCTTTAGGGTTTTTATGTACATTATCATGTCATCTGCGAATAAGGACAGTTTTAGTTCTTCTTTTCCAATTTGGATACCTTTTATATCTTCTATTTGTCTAATCGCAATGGCTAATACTTCCAGTACTATGTCAAACAGGAGGGGTGAGAGTGGGCAACCCTGTCTTGTTCCTGTTCTAAGGTGAAATGCTTTTAATTATTGCCCATTGAGTATGATGTTGGCTGTGGGTCTGTCATAAATAGCTTTTATTATGTTGGGGTAAGATCCGTCTATTCCTAACTTGCTGAGAGTTTTTACCAAGAACGGGAGCTGTATTTTGTCAAATGCTTTTTCTGCATGAATTGATATGATTGAGTGATTTTTATCTTTAATTTGTTTATGTGATGTATCACATTTATTGATTTGCGGATATTGTACCATCCTTGCATCCCTGAGATAAATCCTACTTGGTCGTGGTGTTTGATCTTTCTGATGTACTGTTGGATCCTATTTGCTCAGATTGTGTAGAGGATTTTGGCATCTATGTTCATGAGGGATATTGGCCTGTAATTCTCTTTCATTGTGTTGTCTTTGTCTGGTTTAGGTATTAGGGTAATGCTGGCTTCATAGAATGTGTCTGGAAGTGTTCCTTCCTCTTGAATTTTTTTGAATAATCTGAGGAGGATATGTTTTAGATCTTCCTTAAATGTTTGGTAAAACTCCCCTGTGAAGCCCTCTCAGCCCGGGCTTTTGTTTGCTGGAAGCTTTTTTATTACTGCTTCAATTTCTTCCATAGTTATTGGCCTATTGATATTTTTAGATTCTTCCTGATAGAGTTTTGGAATGTTGTACTTTTCTAGGAATATGTCCATTTCCTCAAGGTTGTCCAGTTTGTTGGAGTAGGGTTGTTCATAATATTATTTTACAATCCTCTGTATTTCTCTAGGTTCTGTTGTTATTTCTCCTTTTTCATTTCTGATTTTGTTTATTAGGGTCCTCTCTCTTTGCTTCTTGGTGAGCCTGGTTAGAGGTTCATCAATCTTGTTTATCCTTTCAAAGAACCAGCTCTTGGTTTCATTGATCTTTTGTATTGTCTTCTTGGTCTCCACGCCATTTATCTTCGCTCTGATTTCTATAATTTCCTTCCTTCTGCTTACACGGGGCTTTTCTTGTTGCTCTCTTTCTAAGTCTTCGAGTTGCAGGGTTAGGTAACTTATTATCTTTGATTCTTGTTTCCTACAATAGGTTTGTAGAGCTATGAACTTCCCTCTCAAGACTGCTTTCACTGTGTCCCATAGATTTTGGATTGTTGTGTTTTCATTGTCGTTTGTTGCAATTATGTTTTTTATTCCTTCTTTGATCTCTGTGGTAACCCAGTCATTGTTTAATAGCATGCTGTTTAGTCTCGATGTGTTTGATTGTTTTAGATTGTTTTTATTGTGGTTGATTTCCAGCTTTATGCCTTTGTGTTCTGAGAAGAAGCATGATATGATTTCCATCTTCTTGAATTTGAAGAGACTTTGCCTGTGCCCCAATATCTGGTCTATCTTTGAGATGACCTATGTGCACTTGAAAAGAATGTATATTCTGTGGCTTTGGGGTGAAGTGTTCTGAAGATATCTGTTAATTTCACCTTCTCAAGTGAGTCATTTAGGATTGATGCTTCTTTCCTGATTTTTTGTTTAGAGGGTTTGTCCAATGGTGGCAGTGGAGTATGAAAGTCCCCTACTAGGATTGCATTGCTCTCAATCTCTCCCTTTATGTCTTTTAGAAGTTTTTTATGTATTTGGGTGCTGCTATATTGGGTGCATATATGTTTAGCAGAGTTATTTCTTCTTATTGAATGACTCCCTTTAGTATAATGAAGTGGCCTTCCTTATCTCTTTTTATGTCTTTCACTTTGAGATCTAATTTGTCAGATATAAGTATTGTTACCCCAGCTCTTTTTTCATTTCCATTTGCCTTAGAAAACCTTTTTCCATTCCTTCACCATCAGTCTGTGGGCACCTTTTTTCCGTGGTGGGTTTCCTGTAGACAGCAGATATGTGGTTCATGTATTCTTATCCACTCAGTTACCCTCTATCTTTTGATTGGAACATTTAATCCATTTACATTTAAAGTTATTATTGATAAATAATTGTTTGTCTCCATTTTTATTCTTTAACCCTGTGTTCCTTCTTTGCTTCCTATTTTTACTTTTTACAGTAGGCCCTTTAAAATTTCTTGCATTGCTGGTTTGGTAGTAACAAACTCCCTTAGTTCTTTCTTGTCCTTGAAGCTCCTAATTTCACCCTCAATTTTGATTGATAGCCTTTCTGGATATAGTATTCTTGGATTCAGACCTTTCCTGTGCATGACTTTGAATATTTCATTCCATTCCCTTCTTGCCTGATGTGTTTCTGTTGAGAAATCATTCCCTATTCTGATTGGGGAGCCTTAGTAGGTAACTTTCTGTCTCTCTCTGGCCACTTTTAAGATTCTTTCTTTGTCATTGGTGTTTGCCAATTTAATTATAATATGCCTTGGCATTGGTCTTTTGGAATATATTTGTTTGGAACTCTGTAAGCTTCTTGTATTTCTGTGGGGTTATCCTTTCTTACATCCAGAAAGTTCTCTGTCATTATTTCTTCCAATAAGCTTTCTATTCCTTGCTCAGTTTCCACTCCTTCTGGCACCCCTATTACATGGATATTGTTACGTTTTGTGTTGTCAAAAAGTTATCTTAGGCTCTCCTCCTGCTATTTAATTTTTTTTTCTAGAAGCTGCTCTGTTTGGTTATTTTTTTTCTATCTTGTCTTCTAGCCCACTGATGCGATCCTCTCCTTCATCTTGTCTAGTGTTAATGGTGTCTATTGAGTTCTTCATGGCAGTGATGTCACTTTTAATTTCTTCTTGGTTCTTCAACATTTCCTCTTGTTTTTTTCACATATTGTTGAATTTGTCTTCCATTCTTCTCAACCACTTTATGACCATTTCTCTGAATTCCTTCTCTGAAAAGTTAGTTGCCTCCATTTCGTTTACTTTCTTTTCTGGTGAAACCTGTTTCTCTTTCATATGTGGACTGATTCTTTGTCTCCCCATGGTCTAACCTCTCTGGGTGTCTGTTTACATGGTACTCTCTCTCCTGTGTTGATTTAAATACACAAAATACCACACAACAAGGCACACTGCACGAAATACTGAACCCAGATATACTCACGATACTAGTAACACCAAATAAAGGTGGCCACCAGAGAAAGGAGGATTAGGGGAGAGAGGAGGAGTAAAAGAAAAAGGGGAGAAGGATAAAAAAAAGAAGGTGCGAGAACGAAATTTGGAGAGGGACAAAGAAAAAGGGTGAGAGAGTTAGGAAAGAGAGAGAAATAAAAGATGGGATGAAACTATATAGGGAGGGGATTCTAATAGAGTAGCCACTAATTTCAATGAATGTCAGCAACAGATACCTAGAGATGAATGCCAAACATAAACAACCACTAATTTCAAGTGAGGTGAGGGAAATCAGCGGTAACAAAATAACCAAAGGATAAAAAAATAAAGAATTAAAATAAATTAAAATAAAACAGTATAATCAACCATCAAGCTAACAATAGCTTAGTGATGAGAGAGAGAGAGAGAGAGAGAGAGAGAGAGAGAGAGAGAGAGAGAGAGAGAGAGAGAAAGAGAGAGAGGAGACATAAGAGGAAAATATATGAATAGTGCAGAAGAAGAGTGAGATGAGTATGGACTTAGAGAAAGGGATTGGAAATTAGATACAAGAGTAGGGTGAAATTTTCAGAGGGAGGTAAAAAGAGGGGGTAGGGATAGTTTAAAGCAGGACTGGGGTAAGAGAAACTGGAGAGGAACAGGAGAAAAGTGAGGAAGAGAGTGTTGGTATAAAGGTAAGATTGAGATTGAGTAAAGTGAGGCTCAAAGGAGAAATGAAAATAGAACGGGGAACGCAAATCACAAAATAAATTAAGGAGAAAATAAAATTAAACTGAAAAAGCTGAAATAGTAGTAGTAATAATATTGATTAAAATAAAACCATAATAATTAAAAAAGCAACCTCAAGTGAGGAAAAAGAAAGAGAAAGAAAAAAATTAGTTTCTTCGGTAAAAGGTAAAAAAATAAAAATAAAAATGTACAGTAATGAAGGTCATTCACTTTCTCTTCTCTTCAGTTTGACTCCCTTTTGTTCTGTCAGGTATTTAAGGGAGGATTGAAGTTACATGTGATACACTGCTCTTCCGTGTTGTGGATCACAGTCCTAATATTAAAGCAGGCAATATTTCTTTGTTTCCAGACTGCCTGTTTACAGAATGGTCAGTTTCTTGTTCAGCCTCTAGGTGGCAGTATTCCTGGGATGCCCTTCAGGGCTCGCTGTCTTCTCTAGCCATTATGTACACTTCCTTTTCCTTACCACACTCAATACTGCCTTGGGGAAGTGATCTGCCCCAAAGCTGGTTGTTTGGTGCTCTCTCCCTGCTCTGATACCCAGGTTCCACAAAAAATGTTCCCCTGCAGTCTCTGTCAGTGACCCCAACAAGATGTTCCTGTATGATGAGCTCAACAGTCAAAAGTGAGGATTTAACGAGAGAAGAAATAAAATAAAATAAAATAAATTCCCAGTCCCTTCTACACTTCCTCTCTTCCCTGGCGTTAGCAGTCAGACACTGGCCAGGTCCAAGGCTGCCATCTGGCACCCAATCGAGCTATGGTCCAATTTTTTCAGAATTCATTTCTGCCAGCAGCCCCACGGGTTCCCCTCCTCCTCGTGGATTTTGCTGGCGCCGGGGGGGCCAATGGGGCTTGAGGTGTGCAGATTTCCCCTGCGCCCCCGCCCTGTGCACCCACACACACACTCGGTCATCTCTCACCAGGAATAATCACAGTTTTATGTCAGCGAATTCCAACTTTCACCTGGGAGGGCGCATGGCTCCTCTAAGTCTGCATCTCCATGGGCTCTGGTGCTCTTGGAGTCCTGGCTGTTCCTGCGGCACCTCCACTCCAGGGCTCCTCCATGTGTCGGCTTGTGATGCTAGGCACTCTCCCCCTTGGGATGGCGCGGACTTCCCAACAGAGCCGCCGCTCCGGGATAAATTTCAGCGCCAAGCGGTTTTCCCTTGTTCTCTGGCAGACCCCAGGCTAAAACTCACTCCCAGCTGAATCTCCTGAGCCAATTCGGGTTGGCTGTCACTAGCTTCAGCTGGTCACTGCGTCCGATACCGAAGAAGATGCAGGAACTGTGCCTCTATACGGACGGCATTTCCCAGAGTCTACAGCTCTCCAAAAATATATATTTTTTAAAAAGACAAATGAAAGAGCTGGGATGTAGATCAGAATGCTACAGGAGCCGCCCTAGGTGGTTTGGCTCAGTGGATAGAGTAATGTCTTCGGACTAAAGTGTTTCGGGTTGGACTCAGGTCTAGGTCACATACCTTGGTTGCAGGTTCCATCTCCGGGCTGATCAGGGCATGTGCTGGAGGCGACCAAGTGATGTTTCCCTCTCTGTGTCTCTCCCTCTTCCTCCTTAAAAGCCAGTGGGAACCCAGGCTGGTTTGGCTTAGTGGATAGAGCATCAGCCTGCAAACTCTCTGGCCCCTCATGCTGCTGCCTCAGCACCTGCCTCACCTGCACCCCCAGTGACAAGGCATTTCCATGAGTTTTTTGTTGTCTAGTTTACTGCTGCTTTGCAGTGATTTCCTATAGGGTTTCTAAAATTGGGGTATAATGTGCTTTCTGCATTTTACCAGCCATTGTCTCACAGATTTACCCGAATTGAACAGACACCTTTCCACACTATGCGCAAAGTGAGCTGTGATGTACACTTGGTTTCCAATGTTCACTCCGTTTTGTGATATATCAGTGAATTCTCAGTGTTTCATCACACTGCCATGGTGCGAGTACTGCTCTATTTTAGTTATTTTCCCATATTGTATAAGAGAACTTTCTATATGCCTCCCTCACACACTGAAGTGATTTCCCTGCAGCCTAACTACTTTCTCCAGGGCACTATTAATAGTGAAAGAATTCCCATTAGTTGCTTAGATTGTAGTGTAGTGTGCTCTCTGCTGGTTGCCACACACTTCTCAAATCATGCACACACCATTCTGAACACTTTCTGGGTCTTGACAAGTGATTGCCAGGAGTATTCGTCATGTTTACAACGTTTTTATTTGTTTCCAGTGAATTCTCAGGGCTTGCAACCCTGTGCTAAGGTGTGATCACTCCTCTATGTAAAGCATTTCCTCTTATTGTATGAACACATTTCTACATGTTTCCTCATGTTCCAAAACGATTTTCACTTGTTGGGAAACTATAGGGTGGAAGTAACTACCTCTTTTCAAGCATTTCCTTCTGGTTTTTAACACTTTGCTGTGGTGTGCTTACTGCTAAATTTCAGAGACTTACCGAAATGGTACAAACACCTTTCTGCACTCTGCTCAAAGTGAGATGTGATTTGCACTCGTTTGCCAAGGCTTTTGCTCAGTTTCGTGCTCCTCTCAGTTAGTTTTCAGTGTGTTCTCACATTCCTATAGTGTGCTTGTAGCTCTGTTTCAGGGTTTTTCCCACAGTGTACCAGAACATTTCTATATTCTTTCCTCACAGTGACAAGGCATTTCCATGAGTTTTCTATATTGTCCAATTTTCTGCTGCTTTGGAGTGATTTCCTATAAGTTTTCTAAAACTGGAGTATAATGTGCTTTCTGCATTTTACCAGGCGTTGTCTGACGTTGCACCCACGCCTTTCTTGCACTCTTTTCTGATGTTTCCAAATGATTTCCAACTGTTTATTCCAGTTCAGTTTGGCTTTCAGTGAATCCTCAGGGGTTTCTAACAGTGTGCTTTGGGGTCATTACTGCCCTATGGAAGGCATTTCCACTGTTTGTAAACATTTCTCTACCCTCTATTCTCCAATTGTGAAACACTTTTCTCCTGTGTACAAACCATTCAGTCCAGTTTACTATTGCCATACAGTGAACTCAAAATTTCAAGATAATATACTTACTGCGCTTAAGCACTACATTGCCCACATTGTCAAATGCCTTTCTTTTCTCTTTCCTCAAGTTCCACAATGATCTTCACTTGTTTTCATACAACTTGGAATAAACACTGCTTCTTTCAGAGCCTTCTTAGTTTTTCCAAAATTCTGTTATAGTGCACTTACTACTCTATGCCAGTGATTTGCTCACTTGTACTCAGAACTCTCTACACTTTTCCTTACAGTGACCGAGCACTGATTTGCCTTGTTTTCCGTTTCACTCACTTTCACGGTGCTCTTCAGTGAAGTCTCAGTGGTTTGTCTCACGGATTGTGCTTACTGCTATAATTCAGCAGTTTACTGCTGCAATTCAGGTATGTACCAGCATGGTACAAAAAGGTTTCTATCCTCTTTCTTCACATTGAGAAGTATTTCCTGACTAGTGAGTATACTTTATCACTCCTGTTCTGGGATTTCCCATTGGTTTCTAAAACTGTGGTATAGTGCGGTCTCTTCAATTCTGCAAACATCCATCTGCACTGTTACCTGATTATTAGTAGTGATTTACAATTGTCGTCTCAGTGTTTATTATATCATCTTTTTAATTTTGCACCCAAGCGAACTCTCAGGTGTTCTGAGCATGAGCTCTTATGCTATTAATTGCTTCTTGTAAGGCATTTCCACGGTTTGCATGAATTTATTTCTACACTCTTTCCTCCTATAGCAAAGTGATTTTCTCCCGTGTCAGATAAGTGAATTCAGAGTGTTTCTGACAGTGTGCTGTAATGTGCTAACTGCTCTTAAGCACTGATTTTCGCTCATTGTCAAGCATCTTTCTACACTCTGTCCCCATGTTCCCAAGTGATTTTCACTGGTTTGCATTTGGTATAAAAGACTACATCTTTTCAAGGAGTTCACAGTTTTTTCTTTTTTTTTACCACTGTGTTGAGGCACAGAGTGTGCTTCCTGCTATATGTCAGGCATTAATCCGGATCCCATAAACACCTTTCTACACTCTTGCCTTACAGTCAGAAGGAAGTGATTTATACTTTTCTTCAATTTCAGTGTCCTGTTGCTTTTGAGAGAATCCTTGGTGGATTTTCTAACTGCTCGAGAACGCTTACTTCTGTATTTCCGTGTTTGTTTGTTTTTTTTCCGCTGATTACAAAAGCCTCGCTGTACTCTTTCCTCACACTGAGAAATCATTTCCATGAGTTTCCTCACTAGTTTTTTCTATGCACTGCTGCCTTTCAGTGATTTCCTTTATGGTATCTACGACTGTGCTACAGTGTGCTTTGTGCAATTGACCAGGAATTTTCTCACATGGTACACTACTCTTTCTTGCACTCTTCTCTGATTGTTACTATGGATTCCCACTCTTTATTACCGTTGAGATCTGCTTTCAAGTGAGTCCACCGGGTTTCCTAACACTGCGCTACGGTGGGGCTCCTGCACTATGTACGGCGTTTCCCCTCATTGTATAAACACATTCCTACATCTTTCCTCATGTCCCAAATTTACCTTCACTTGTTTTCCAACTATGTGGTATGAGTGACTGCTTCTTTTCAAGCATTTCGTAGTGGTTTCTGACACTGTGCTGTGGTCTGCTCACTACTCTCCTGCAGGGATCAACCCGAATTGAACAGACATCATTTCACACTATGCACAAAGTGAGCTTTGATGTACACTTGGTTTCCAATATTCACCCCATTTCGTGCCTAGTTCAGTGAATTCTCAGTGTTTCCTCACACTGCCATCGTGTGCTTATTGCTGTATTTTAGGTATTTTCCTTCTATATTACAAGAGAACTTTTCATACTCCTCACACACACTGTGATGTGATTTCCCTGCAGCCTAACTATTTTCTCCAGGGTACTGTTCCTAGTGACAGAATTCCCAGAAGTTTCTAATATTGTAGTGTAGTGTGTGCTCTGTTGGTTGCCACACACTGCTCAAATCATGCGCACACCATTCTGAAATCTTTTGGGGTCTTGACAAGTGATTGCCAGCAGTTTTCCTGTTGTTTATTACGTTTACTTTGGTTTCAAGTGAATTCTCAGGGCTTCTAAACCTGTGCTAACATGCCATCACTCCTCTATGTAAGGCATTTCCCCTTATTGTATAAAGACATTTCTACATTTTTCCTCATATTCCAAAATGGTTTTCACTTGTTTGGAAACTATAGGTTGGAAGTAACTGCTTCTTTTCAAGCATCTAATCCTTTTTTCTAACACTGTGCTGTGGTGTGCTTACGCCTCAATTTCAGAGACTTACCAAAATGGTACAAACACCTTTCTGCACTCTGCTCAAAGTGAGATATGATTTGCACTTCTTTGCCAAGGCTTTTGCTCAGTTTCGTGCTCCTTTCAGTTAGTTCTCAGTGTGTTCTCACATTCCTATAGTGTGCTTGTAGCTCTGTTTCAGGGTTTTTTCCGCAGTGAACAAGAACCTTTCTATATTCTTTTCTGGCAGTGGCAAGGCATTTCCTTGAGTTTTCTAGGTTGTCCAGTTTCCTGCTGCTTTGCAGTGATTTCCTATAGGGTTTCTAATACTGGGGTATAATGTGCTTTCTGCATTTTACCAGGCGTTGTCCCACATTGCCACCACACCTCTCTTGAATTCTTGCCTTATGTTTCCACGTGATTTCCAACTGCTTATTCCAGTTCAGTTTGGCTTTCCAGTGAATCCTCAGGGGTTTCCAAAAGTGTGCTTTGTTGTGATTACTTTCCTATGGGAGGCATTTGCACTGTGTGTAAACATTTCTCTACCCTCTCTTCTCCAATTGCGAAGCGATATTCTCCTGTGTTCAAACCATTCAGTCCAGTTTACTGTTGCCATTCTGTGAATTCAAAGTTTCAAGATAATGTGCTTACTCCGCTTAAGCACTGCATTCCCCACATTGTCAAACGCATGTCTCTTCTCTTTCCTCAAGATCCACAGTGATCTTCACTTGTTTTCTTACTACTTGGAATAAAAACTCCTTCTTACAGGACCTTCTTAGCTGTTTCCAAAACTCTGGTATAGTACACTTATTGCTCTATGCAAGTGATTTGCTCACTTGTACTCAAAACTCTATACACTTTTCCTTACAGTGAGCGAGCATTGATTTGCCTTGTTCTCATTTCACTCACTTTCAGGGGGCTCTTTAGTGAAGTCTCAGTGGTTTGTCTCACTGCCGGAGTATGCTTAGTGCTGCAATTCGGGTCTGTACCCGCATGGTACAAAAAGGTTTCTATCCTCGTTCCTCACATTGAGAAGTGTTTCCTGACTAGTCAGTCTACTTCATTCCTCCTGT
Organism: Murina feae; assembly: GCA_004026665.1. Classification (NCBI taxonomy): domain Eukaryota; kingdom Metazoa; phylum Chordata; class Mammalia; order Chiroptera; family Vespertilionidae; genus Murina; species Murina feae. Next base: position 16,399 of record PVJC01017558.1, on the reverse strand, counting down.
TCTGTGATTTCCGATTGGTATCTAAAATTGTGGTATAGTGCGCCTTCTGAAATTTGCCATGGAAGTGTGAAATTCTAGAAACATCCCTCTGCACTGTTACCGGATTATTAGAAGTGATTTTCAACAGTCATCCTAGTCTTTATTACATCATCTTTTTAATTTTGCACCAGAGCGAACTCTGAGGGTTTCTGAGCCTGAGCTTTGCTGCTATTAACTGCTCCATGTAAGGCTTTTCCACCATTTGCATGAACATATTTCTATACTATTTCCTCCCATAGCAAAGTGATTTTCTCCCGTTTCATTTTTCTGAATTCAGAGTGTTTCTGACAGTGTGCTGTAAGGTGCTAACTGCTCTTAAGCACTGATTTTCCCTCATTGTCAAGCACCATTCTACACTTATTCCCCATGTTCCTAAGTGATTTTCACTGGTTTGCACACCATTTGGTATAAATGATTACTTCTTTTCAAGGAGTTCCCAGTTGTTTTCAACACTGTGTTGAGGTACAGAGTGTGCTTCCTCTTGTATGTCCGGCATTAACCCGGATTGCATAAACACATTTTCACGCTCTTACCTCGCAGTGAGAAGGAAGTGATTTACACTTGTCTTCTATTTCAGTGTGCTGTTGATTTTGAGAGCATCCTCTGAGGTTTCTCAAACTGCTCGTGAGTGCTTACTCCTGTATTTCAGGTTTTTTTTCAGCAGAGTAAAAACGCCGTGCTGCACTCTTTTCTTAACACTGAGAAATCATTTCCATGAGTTACCTCACTAGTTTGTTCAATGCACTGCTGCCTTTCAGTGATTTCCTATAGGGTGGCTATGTCTGTGCTTTAGTGTGTTTTTTCTACTTGACCAGGGATTTTCTCACATAGTACACTCCTCTTTCTCACACTCTTCCCTGATTGTTAATAGGGATTCCCAACTCTTTATTACCGTTGAGATTTGCTTTCAAGTGAGTCCGCCGGGGTTTCTAACACTGTGCTATGGTACAGATGCTGCGCAATGTAAGGCATTTCCTCTCATTGTATAAACACATTCCTACATCTTTCCTCATGTTCCAAAATCCCCTTCACTTTTTTTCCAACTTTGTGGTATGAGTGACTGCTTCTTTTCAAGCATTTCCTAGTGGTATCTGACACTGTGCTGTGCTGTGCTCGCTCCTCTACTGCCGGGATTTATTCGAATTGAGCAGACACCTTTCCACACTATGTGCAAAGGGCGCTGTGATGTTCACCTGGTTTCCAATGTTCACTGCGTTTCGTGCTCATTTCAGTGAATTCTCAGTGCTTCATCACAATGCCATGGTGTGCTAATTGCTCTATTTTAGGTATTTTTTTCTGTATTGTACAAGAGAACTTTCCATACGCCTCTTCACACTGTGAAGTGATTTTCCTGCAGGCCAACTCCTTTCTCCAGGGCACGGTTCCTAGTGACAGAATTCCCAGTAGTTTCTAAGATTTTAATGTAGTGTGCTCTGTGCTGGTTGCTACACACTTCTCACATCATATGCACTACATTCTGCACTCTTTCTTGGTCTTGACAAGTGATTGCCAGCAGTTTTCCTCATGTTTATTATGTTTAATATTGTTTCAAGTGAATTCTCAGGGCTTCCAACCCTGTGCTAATATGCGATCACTCCTCTATGTAAGGCATTTCCCCTTATTGTATAAACACATTTCTACATGTTTTTTCTTGTTACAAAATGATTTTCACTTGTTTGGAAACTATAGGGGGAAAGTAACTGATTCTTTTCCAACATCTTCTACAGGTTACTAACACTGTGCTGTGGTGTGCTTACTGCTCAGTTTCAGAGACTTTTCAAAATGGGACAAACACCTTTCTGCACTATGCTCAAAGTGAGATGTGATTTGCACTAGTTTGCCATGACTTTTGTTCAGTTTTGTGCTCCTCTCAGTTAGTTCTCAGTGTGTTCTCACATTCCTATAGTGTGCTTGTAGCTCTGTTTCTGTTTTTTTTTTTTTCCCGCAGTGTACTAAAACCTTTTTATATACTTTCCTCGCAGTGAAAAGGCATTTTTTTTCTTTTTTATTACATAAAGTTTTACAAAGATTGGTAGATATATCTCTTTTTCTCCTGCTCTTCAGACTGCCCCCCTACTCCCCAGTGTTTTGTGTCCATTATTTGTGCTTAAATGCATTCACCAAAGACCCTTGGCTGATCTGTTACCACCCCCAATGTTCCTGTCCTTGTTGCTGTAATAAGAGAGTATGATTGATGTTGCTCTGCCTGGTGTCGATTTTTGTTCACCAGTTTATAATGGTTATTATTATCCATAGATGAGTGAGAACATGTGGTATTTTTCTTTCTTTGGCTCGATTATTTCCCTTAGTATCATGTTCTCCAGCTCCATCCATACTCCTCCGAATGCTAAGAACTCCTTCCTTTTTACAGCAGCATAGTATTCCATTGTGTAGTTGTACCACAGTTTTCTGATCCATTCATATGCTGATGGGCATTAAGGCTCTTTCCAAATTTTAGCTATGGTAAATTGTGCTGCCATGAACTTAGGGATGCATATGTCCTTTTTGATTGGTGTTTCTGGTTTCTTAGGACATATTCCCAAAAGTTGGATCACAGGGTCAAAAGGGAGATCCATGTTTAATTTTTTGAGGAAACTCCATACTGTCCTCCATAGTGGCTGCACCAGTCTCTATTCCCACCAGCAGTGAACGAGTGTTCCTTTTTCTCAGCATCCTCTCCAGCACTTGTTATTTGTTGATTTGTTGACGATAGCCATTCTTACAAGTGTGAGATGATACGTCATTGTTGTTTTGATTTGCATCTCTTGGATGATTAGTGACTTTGAGCATGTTTTCATATGTCTCTTGTCTTTCTGAATATCCTCTTTTGAAAAGTGTCTATTTAGGTCCTTTGCCCATTTTTTGATTGGATTGTTTGTCTTCTTTTTGTTAACTTGTATGAGTTCCCTACAAATGTTGGAGATTAAACCTTTATCATTGATGACAATTGCAAATATTCTCCCATGTAGTGGGTTTACTTGTTGTTTTGCTGATTGTTTCTTTTGCTATGCAGGAGCTTTTTATTTTGATAAAGTCCCATTTGTTTATTTTCTCTTAATTTCCAATACCCTGGGGGCTGTTTCAGTGATGAAACAACTTTGGCATATGTCTGAGATTTTGTTGCCTTTGTATTCCTCTAGTATTTTTACCATTTCCCGTTTTACGTTTAAATCCTTTATCCATTTCGAGTTTATTTTTGTGTATGGTGTGAGTTATTGGTCTAGTTTCACTTTTTTGCCCATATCTGTCCAATTTTCCCAGCACCATTTATTGAAGAGACTGTCTTGATTCCATTGTATGTTCTTGCCTCCTTTGTCAAATATTAATTGAGCATATTGATTTGGGTTGATTTCTGGGCTCTCTATTCTATTCCATTGCTCTATGTTTCTATTCTTGTGCCTGTACCAGGCCGTTTTGAGAACAGTGGCTTTATAATATAGCTTGATATCTGGTATTGAAATTCCTCCTACTTTGTTCTTTCTCAGGATCGCTGCAGATATTCGGGGTCTATTTTTTATTGCAGATGAGTTTTTGGAGTGTTCGTTTTGGTCTGTGAAATATGCCATTGGTATTCTAATGGGGATTGTGTGGCATTTATAGATTGCTTCAGGCAGTATTGACATTTTGATGATATTGATTCTACCAATCCATGAACATGGTATGTTCTTCCATCTGTTTATGTCTTCCTCTATCTCTTTTTTCAACGTTCTATAGTTTTCTGACTAGAGGTCTTTTATCTCTTTAGTTAAGTTTATCCCTAGGCATCTTAGTTTTTTTGGTGTGATGGTAAGTGGGATTATTTTTTTAGTCTCTCTTTCTGTATGTACACTATTGGTGTACAAAAATGCGATGGATTTCTTGGCAATAATTTTGTATCCTGCTACATTGCCGAATTCATTTATTAAGTCTAATAGTTTTTTGATGGAGTCTTTAGGGATTTTTACGTACAATATCATGTCATCTGCTAATAAGGACAGCTTTACTTCTGTTCCAATTTGGATACGTTTTATATCTTCTTCTTGTCTAATCGCAATGGCTAATACTTCCAGTACTATGTTGAACAGGAGTGGTGAGAGTGGGCAACCCTGTCTTTTTCCTGTTATAAGATGAATTTTTTTAAAATTTTTGCCCATTGAGTATGATGTTGGCTGTGGGTCTGTCATAGATAGCTCTTATTATGTTGAGGTAAGATCCTTCTATTCCTACCTTGCTGAGAATATTTATCAAGAACGGGTGCTGGATTTTGTCAAATATTTTTTCTGCATCAATTGATATGATTGACTTTTATCTTTTAATTTGTTTATGTGATGAATCACATTTATTGATTTGCGGATATTGTACCATCCTTGCATCCCTGGGATAAATCCTACTTGGTCGTGGTGTACGATCCTTCTGATGTACTGTTGGGTCCGATTTGCTAGGATCTTGTTGAGAATTTTGGCATCTATGTTCACGAAGGATATTGGCCTGTAATTCTGTTTCATTGTGTTGTCTTTGTCTGGTTTTGGTATTAGGGTAATGCTGGCTTCATAGAAGGAGTCTGGAAGTGTTCCTTCCTCCTGCATTTTTTTGAATAGTCTGAGGAGGCTAGGTTTTAGAGATTTCTTAAATGTTTGGTAAAATTCCCCTCTGAAGACATCTGGCCCCGGGCTTTTGTTTGCTGGGAGCTTTTTTATTGCTGCTTCAATTTCTTCCATAGTGATTGGCCTATTGAAATTTTTAGATTCTTCCTGATTGAGTTTTGGAATGTTGTACTTTTCTAGGAATATGTCCATTTCCTCAAGGTTGTCCAGTTTGTTGGCGTAGAGTTGTTCATAGTATTCTTTTACAATCCTCTGTATTTCTGTAGGGTCTGTTGTTATTATTCCTTTTTCATTTCTGATTTTGTTCATTAGGGTTCTCTCTCTCTGCATCTTGGTGACCCTGGCTAGAGGTTCATCAATCTTGTTTATCCTTTCAAAGAACCAGCTCTTGGTTTCATTGATCTTTGGTATTGTCTTCTTGGTCTCCATGTCATTAACTCGCTCTGATTTTTATAATTTCCTTCCTTCTGCTTACATGGGGCTTTTCTTGTTGCTCTCTTTCTAAATCTTCGAGTTGCAGGGTTGGGTAATTTATTATCATTGTTTCTTGTTTTCTACAGTAGGTTTGTCGAGCTATGAACTTCCCTCACAAGACTGTTTTCACTGTTTCCCATAGATTTTGGATTGTTGTGTTTTCATTTTCCTTTGTTGCAATGAGGTTTTTATTTCTTTGATCTCTGTGGTAACTCACTCATTGTTTAATACCATGCTGATTGGTCCCCATGTGTTTAATTTTTTTGGATTGTTTTTATTGTGGTTCATTTCCAGTTTTTTGTCTTTGTGATCTGAGAAGATGCTTCATATGATTTCTATCTTCTTGAATTAGAAAAGACTTTGCCTGTGCCCCAATATATGGTCCATCTTTGATAATGACCTATGTGCACTTGAAAAGAATGTATATTCTGTGGCTTTGGGGTGAAGTGTTCTGAAGATATCTATTAAGTGAATCTGCTCTAGTGAGTCATTTAGGACTGATGCTTCTTTGCTGATTTTTTGTTTAGAGGATTTGTCCAGTGGTGATAGTGGAGTATTAAAGTCCCCTACTAGGATTGTATTGCTGTCAATCTCTCCCTTGAAGTCTTCCAGAAGTTTTTGTGTTTGTTTGTTTGTTTGTTTGTTTTATGTATTTGGGTGTTACTGTATTGGGTGCATATATGTTTACCAGAGTTATTTCTTCTTGTTGAATGGCTCCCTTTAGTATAATGAAGTGGCCTTCCTTATCTCTTTTTATGTCCTTCACTTTGAGATCTAATTTGTCAGATATAAGTATTGTTACTCCAGCTTTTTTTTCATTTCCATTCGCCTGAAAAACCTTTTTTTCATCCCTTCACCATCAGTCTGTGGGCATCTTTTTTTTTTTTGAGGTGGGTTTCCTGTAGACAGCAGACATGTGGGTCATGTATTCTTATTCACTCAGTTACCCTATGTCTTCTGATTGGAGCATTTAATCATTTTACATTTAAAGTTGTTATTGATAAATATTTGCTTGTTGCCATTTTCATTCTTTACCCCTGTGTTCCTTCTTTGCTTTCTATTTTTACTTTTTACAGTAGGCCCTTTAACATTTCTTGCATTGCTGGTTTCATAGTAACAAGCTCCCTCAGTTCTTTCTTTTCCTTGAAGCTCCTAATGTCATCCTCAATTTTGATTGATAGCCTTGTTGGATACAGTATTCTTGGATTCAGACCTTTCCTTTGCATGACTTAGTATATTTCATTCCATTCCCTTCTTGCCTGATGTGTTTCTGTTGAGAAATCATTCGCTAGTCTGATTGGGGATCCTTTGTAGGTAACTTTCTGTCTCTCTCTGGCGGCTTTTAAGATTCTTTCTTTGTCATTGGTGCTTGCCAATTTAATTATAATGTGCCTTGGCGTTGGTCTTTTGGGGTTCTTTTTGTTTGGATCTCCCTAAGCTTCTTGTATTTGTGTGGAGTTACCCTTTCTTATATACAGAAAGTTCTCTGTCATTATTTCTTCCAATATGCTTTCTATTCCTTGCTCAGTTTCCACTCTTTCTGGCACCCGTATTACACGGATATTGTTCCTTTTTGTGTTGTCCCAAAGTTCTCTTAGGCTCTCCTCCTGCTTTTAATTTTTTTTTTT
>PVJC01017557.1:0-30787 GCA_004026665.1 Murina feae | reverse complement strand
AGGCGGGGTTTTCCCTGCTTTCTGGTGGCTGGAGGAAGATGGGCAGTAGGCAAGCTTGGGAGGCAGGCAGCACCCAGCCCTGGCCACAGCTCAAAAAAGAGAACAACATGCAGGGGAGGGCAAGAGTCTGAGAGATCAACATAGAGGGGGTGCCTGCTCCAAGCCTTGATGGTGTGCCTGGGGACAGGCCCCCAGCAGATGGACACACACAGGAGGACTGCTCCGAGCCTCAGATGCGGCTGGGGGCAGGTCTCCAGTGGTGACACACACACACTCATACACACACAAGGTGCCTGGCAGACTGGGGCCATCATAGGACATCCACTGAGGGGTCCCAGACTGTGAAAGGGCACAGGCCGGGCTGAGGGACTCCCTCCACCCCGAGTGCACAAATTTTTGTGCACCGGGCCCCTAGTCCATAAATAAGTGAGATCATGTGATATTTTTCCTTCATTGACTGGCTTATTTCACTTAGCATAATGCTCTCCAGATCTATCCATGCTGCTGCAAATGGTAAGATTTCCTTCTTTTTTTACAGCAGCATAGTATTCCATTGTGTAGATGTACCACAGTTTTCTAATCCATTCATCTGCTGATGGGCACTTAGGCTGTTTCCAAATCTTAGCTGTGGTAAATTGTGCTGCTATGAACATAGGGATGCATATATCCTTTCTGATTGGTGTTTCTGGTTTCTTGGGATATATTCCCAGAAGTGGGATCACAGGGTCAAATGAGAGTTCCATTTTTAATTTTTTGACTCCATACTATCTTCCATAGTGGCTGTACCACTCTGCATTCCCACCAGCAGTGCTGGAGGGTTCCTTTTTCTCCACATCCCCTCCAGCACTTGTCGTTTGTTGATTTGTTGATGATAGCCATTCTGACAGGTGTGAGATGATACCTCATTGTTGTTTTGATCTGCATCTCTCAGATGATTAGTGAGTTTGAGCATGTTTTAATATGTTTCTTGGCTTTCTGAATGTCCTCTTTTGAAAAGTGTCTATTTAGGTCCTTTGCCCATTTTTTTCATTGGATTATTTATCTTCCTTTTGTTAAGTTGTATGAGTTCTCTATAAATGTTGGAGATTAAACCATTATCGGTGATTACATTGGCAAATATGTTCTCCCATGCAGTGGGCTTTCTTGTTGTTTTGTTGATGGTTTCCTTTGCTGTGAAGAAACTTTTTATTTTGATGTAGTCCCATTTGTTTATTTTCTCTTTAGTTTCCAATGCCCTAGGAGCTGTATCAGTGAAGAAATTGCTTTGGCATATATCTGAGATTTTGTTGCCTTTGTATTCCTCTAGTATTTTTATTGTTTCCTGTCTTACATTTAAGTCTTTTACCCATTTTGAGTTTATTTTTGTGTATGGTGTAAGTTGGTGGTCTAGTTTCATTTTTTTGCATGTATCTGTCTAATTATCCCAACAGCATTTATTGACTCCATTGTATGTTCTTGCCTCCTTTGTCAAATACTAATTGAGCATATTGGTTTGGGTCAATGTCTGGGTTCTCTATTCTATTCCATTGATCTATATGTCTGTTTTTGTGCCAGTACCAGGCAGTTTTGAGAACAGTGGCTTTGTAATATAACTTGATATCTGGTATGGAGATCCCACCTACTTTGTTCTTTCTCAGGATCGCTGCAACTATTCGGGGTCTTTTTTTTATTACAGATGAATTTTTGGAGAGTCTGTTCTAGGTCTGTGAAACATGCTGTTGGTATTTTGATGGGGAGTGTGTTGAATTTATAGATTGGTTTGGGTAGTATGGACATTTTAATGATGTTGATTCTACCAATCCATGAACATGAACATGGTATGTTCTTTCATCTGTTTATGTCTTCCTCTATCTCTTTTTTCAACATCCTGTAGTTTTCTGAGTAGAGGTCTTTTACCTCTTTAGTTAAGTTTATTCCTGGGTATCTTAATTTTTTTGGTGTGATGGTAAATGGGATTGCTTTTTTAGTCTCTCTTTTTGTAAGTTTACTATCGGTGTATAGAAATGCCATAGATTTCTTAGCATTAATTTTATATCCTGCTATGTTGCTGAATTCATTTACTAAGTCTAATAGTTTTTTAATGGAGTCTTTAGGGTTTTTTATGTACAATATCATGTCCTCTGAAAATAAGGACAGTTTTTTATTTCTTCTTTTCCAGTTTGGATGCCTTTTATTTCTTCTTCTTGTCTAATCGTGATGGCTAATACTTCCAGTACTATGTCAAACAGGAGTGGTGAGAGTGGGCATCCCTGTCTTGTTCCTGTTCTTAAGGGAAATGGTTTTAGTTTTTGCCTATTAAGTATTATGTTGGCTATGGATTTGTCATATATGGCTTTTATTATGTTGAGGGATGATCCTTCTATTCCCACCTTGTTGAGAGTTTTTATCAAAAATGGGTGTTGGATTTTGTCAAAGGCTTTTTCTGCATCAATTGATATAACTATGTGTTTTTTTTTCTCTCAATTTGTTTATGTGATGTATCACATTTATTGATTTGTGGATATTGTACCATCCTTGCATCCTTGGGATAAATCCTACTTGGTCATGGTGTATGCTCTTTCTGATGTACTGCTGGATCTGATTTGCTAGGATTTTGTTGAGTATTTTGGCATCTATGTTCATGAGGGATATTGGCCTGTAATTCTCTTTCATTGTGTTGTCTTTATCTCGTTTTGGTATTACAGTGATGCTGGCTTCATAGAATGAGCTTGAAAGTGTTCCTTCCTCTTGAATTTTTTGAAGTAGTCTCAGGAGGACAGGCTTTAGTTCTTCCTTGAATGTTTGGTAAAACTCCCCTGTGAAGCCATCTGGCCCTGGGCTTTTGTTTGCTGGCAGCTTTTTGATTACAGCTTTGATTTCTTCCATAGTTATTGGCCTGTTGAGATTTTTAGATTCTTCCTGATTGAGTTTTGGAAGGTTGTATTTTTCTAGGAATATGTCCATTTTCTCAAGGTTGTCCAGTTTGTTGGAGTAGAGTTGTTCATAGTATTTTTTAACAATCCTTTGTATTCCTGTGGCATCTGTTGTTATTTTGTCTCTATCATTTCTTTTTTTTTAATATTTATTGTTCAGATTATTACTGTTGTTCCTCTTTTTCCCCCATAGCTCCCCTCCTCCCAGTTCCCACCTCACCTTCTGCCCTTGCCCCCCCACTGTCCTCATCCATAGGTGTACAATTATTGTCCATTCTCTTCACATACCCCCAACACTCTTAACCCCCGAAAATTTTCAGTCCACTCCCTTTCTATGCCTCTTATTCTATTCTGTTCACTAGTTTATTCTGTTTATCAGATTTTTTATTCACTTGATTCTTAGATTCACTTGTTGATAGATATATATTTGTTGTTCATAATTTTTACTTTCCTTTTTCTTCTTCCTCTTCTCAAAGGATACCTTTCAGCATTTCATATAATACTGGTTGGGTGGTGATGAACTCCTTTAGCTTTTTCTTGTCTGTGAAGCTCTTTATTTGACATTCAATTCTGAATGATAGCTTTGCTGGGTAAAGTAATCTTGGTTGTAGGTTCTTGCTATTCATCACTTTGAATATTTCTTGCCACTCCCTTTGGCCTACAAAGTTTCTGTTGAGAAATCAGCTGACAGTCATATGCGTGCCCCCTTGTAGGTAACTAACTGCTTTTCTCTTGCAGCTTTTAGGATTCTCTCCTTGTCTTTTGCTCTTGGCATTTTAATTATGATATGTCGTGGTGTGGTCCTCCTTGGGTTCCTTTTGTTTGGGATTCTCTGTGCTTCCTGGCCTTGGAAGTCTATTTCTTTCATCAGGTGGGGGAAGATTTCTGTCATTATTTCTTCAAATAGGTTTTCAATAGCTTGCTCTTGCTCTTCTTCTGGAACCACTATAATTCTGATGTTGATATGCTTGAAGTTGTCCCAGAGACTCCTTACACTATCTTCATACTTTTTAATCCTTTTTCTTTTTTCTTTTTGCTTTTCCGGCTGGGTAGGTTTTGCTTTTTCATATTTCGTATCTTTGACTTGATTCTTGTGATCCTCTCATCTGCTGTTGGATCTGTGTATATTATTCTTTATTTCAGTCAGTGTATGTTTAATTTCCAGTTGGTCCTTTATCATATCCTTGAGGGTCTCATTAGATTTATTGAGGGTCTCACTAAATTTATCAGCAGTCTCTAGAAAATTCTTGAAAAACTTAATAACCATGGTTTTGAACTCTATATCCTGTCATTTTCTTTCCTCCATTTCTGTCATTTGTGACCTGTTTCTTTGTCTCCACATTTTGGCTTCTTCCCTTTCTGAGTTAGGTGATCACTGAGAGGAATTAACCTCTAAGCCACTTGGTTATGAAAGTCAGCTGTGTCTACAGTGGGAGAACTCCTGTGCTGGAGACACCCTTATGGGGCAAGAGTTGTTTCAGTGGGGCTTTTGTGCTCACTGCATCTGCCCCGAGTGTGTTCCTTGTGGATCTGAGTTTTATTTAGGATAGTTCCACTCTGGCCACTGGGTGAAGCTGGCTCTTGTATCTTTAAGGAGGTGTTGATTTAGCCTTTGCCTTAGGCTACTCAGCCTTTTATATGCAAAAGCCTCTGACGCAGCTTGGGAGGGGCGGGGCCTAGGGAGATTTGCAGGGTAGGTCGGAGCAAATAGCTATGACTGCTTCTCAGCCCTGCACTAAGAGACACTTGGTCTCTGTGTCCCACGGTAATTGCTGCAAGCAACACTGAGAGAAACCTGCTTTGGATTTCCTCCTGGTGCCAGTCAGTCCCCCTTCTCTGGGTGTGCATCTGGGTCCTCAGAAACTCGCCTGGAACTGGAGTTCTGAGCCCCTGGGAGCTTGTGGCTCTCTCTGGTTTGAAAAAGAACCGCGTCTTCCAGCACCAGCCCTTTCCCTGAGCCCCGTGCGCATGTCTCCGTACCTCTGTACTTTGCTTCCGCCACTCCTCTGAGTCTGAGTTTCTTTCTAGTTGTAGAATTTTCACTCAGCCAACCTTCCTGTGGGTGTGAGTGGTGTCCATATTTTCTTTTCGTGGTTATTCTGAAATAGTTGGGCATGGCTGCATTTATGGTGTTTACCTTATGCTGCCATCTTGCTGTCTCTGTCTCTATCATTTCTGATTTTGTTTATTTGGTTCCTCTCTCTTTGCTTCTTGGTCAGCCTGGCTAGAGGTTCATCAATCTTGTTTATCCTTTCAAAGAACCAACTCTTGGTTTCATTGATCTTTTGTATTGCTTTTTTGGTCTCTATGTCATTGATTTTTGCTCTAATCTTTATTATCTCCTTCCTTCTGCTCACTTTGGGCTTTTCTTATTGCTCTCTTTCTAATTCTTTGAGTTGTAAAGTTAGATGATTTACTACCATTTTTCCTTGTTTTTTTAGGTAGGCCTATAGAGCTATAAATTTCCCTCTCAGGATTGTTTTCATTGTGTCCCAGATTTTGGATTGTTGTGTTTTCATTGTCATTAGTTTCCAGGATGTTTTTAATTTCTTCTTTGATCTCATTGGTAACCCAATCAATATTTAATAACATGCTATTTAGCTTCCAAGAATTTGAATGTTTTGGATTGTTTTTATTGTAGTTTATTTTGAATATTATGCTCTTGTGATTTGAGAAGATGCTTGATATGATTTCAATCTTTTTGAATTTGGGGAGACTTTGCTTGTGACCCAATATGTGGTCTATTTTTAAAAATGTCCCATGTGCACTTGAGAAGAATGTATATTCCACAGCTTTGGGGTGAAATGTTCTGAAGATGTCAATTAAGTCCATATGACCTAGTGAGTCACTTAGGATTGCTGTTTCTTTGCTGATTTTTTGTCTAGAGGATTTATCCAGTGATGTCAGAGATGTATTGAAGTCCCCTACTATGATTGTATTTTCAATATCTCCCTTGATATCTTCCAGGAGGTTTTTTTTTTATGTATTTGGGTGCTCCTGAATTGGGTGCATATGTTTATCAGGGTTATGTCCTCTTGTTGTATTGATCTTTTTAGTATTATGAAGTGGCCTTCCTTATCTCTTGTTATGGCCTTCACTTTGAGGTCAGATATAAGTATAGCTACCCCAGCTTTTTTTTTCATTTCCATTTGCCTGAAAGATATTTTTCCATCCCTTCACTTTCAGTCTGTGTGAGTCCCTTATTCTGAGGTGAGTCTCTTGTAGACAGCAAATATATGGGTCATTTTTTTTAATCTATTCAGCCACTCAGTGTCTTTTGATTGGAGCATTTAGTCCATTTACGTTTAAAGTTATTATTGAAAGGTACTTGTTTGTAGCCATTTTTATTGTTTGTGCCTGTGTTCTTTCTTACCTTTTTATTTCTTCTTTTTACACCATTCCCTTTAGCATTTCTTGCATTGCTGGCTTTGTGGCGATAAACTCCCTTAGCCTTTTTTTGTTGTCTGTGAAGCTTCTTATTTCCCCTTCCATTTTGAATGATAGCCTTGCTGGATAGAGTAATCTTGGATTCAGTCCCTTGCTTTGCATCACTTTATAAATTTCTGTCCATTCTCTTCTGGCCTGATGTGTTTCTGTTGAGAAATCATTTGATAATCTAATGGGAGCTCCCTTGTATGTAACTTTCTGTCTCTACCTTGCAGCCTTTAAGATTCTCTCTTTGTCCTGAACATTTGCCATGGTAATTATGATGTGTCTTGGTGTGGGTCTTTTTGGATTCATCTTCTTTGGGACTCTCTATGCTTGTATGACTTTTTTCTTCCCCACCTCAGGGAAGTTTTTTGAGATTATTGCATCAAATAAGTTTTCTAATCCTTGTTCCTCTTCCTGTTGTTCTGGCACCCCTGTTTGTTCGTATGTTGCTTTGTTTCATGTTGTCCCATAGCTCCCTTAGGCTCTCCTCCTGTCTTTTAATTTTTTCTCTAATTGCAGTTCAGTTTGGGTGTGTTTTTCTTCCCTGTCTTCTAATTTGCTAATTCGGTCCTCTGCTTCTCCTAGTCTAACTGCTGAAACTTTCCATGGTGTTTTTTATGGCAGCTATATCACTCTTCATTTCTTCTTGATTCTTACATAAGTTATTGATTTTTTCATCCATTTCTCCTTGATTCTTACAAAAGTTGTTGATTTTCTCCTTCATCTGGTTTATGCACTCTAGGACCCTTATTCTGAATTCTTTCTCTGACATATTGCACGCATCTGTTTCACTTAGCTGCTTTTCTGGTGATTCCTCCTTTTCTTTCCTTTGCGGGTTTCTTTGTCTACCCATTTTTGGTCTCACTGACTGATCTAGATGTCGAGTCATGCAGGGGCTGCTCCTTGGGTGGCAGTGGATCCTCGGGCTGCAGTTGTACCTCAAGGTGGCTGCTCCTTAGGTGACACTGGCTCCTCTGGTGGGTGCTATTATCAGGAGTGGTGTCTCACACAGCTGCTATTCTTTGGACAGAGGTGAGCTGATCACATGGCTGCTGCTCCTTGGATCTAGGCTATCTGCACGTTGCTGCTTTTATTTAGATGGAGTGAGCTGCTTGTGAGGCTGTAGCTCTTTGGACTGGAACAGGTTGCTTACAGGGCAACTGCTCCTCATATGGGTACAGACTACTTGCTCAGTTGTTTGTTATCAAATGAGAGATGGGCTGCTTGTGTGGTTGCTGTGCCTTAGGTGCGACTGCTGCTCCTTGGATAGAGGTGGGATGCTCACCCAGCTTCTGCTCGTTAAACAGGTGCAGACTGCTTTTGGCTGATGCTCCTTGGATTAGTGTGGCTGCTCCTCAGACAGGGGTGAGGCTGCTCACATGGATGCTGCTCCTCAGACTGGGGAACAGGCCAATCACACAGCTGCTGATTCTTGGACATGGGGCTGCCACGTGAGGCTTCTGCTCTTAGGCCTGGGGAAGGCTGGTCACAGAGCTGCTGCTCCTTGGACAGGCGTGGGCTGCTCACGTGTCTGCAGGTTGTGTGGTTGCAGTGCCCTGGGCTAAGGTGTTGGGCCAGTTGGAGGAGAGCACACTTCAGATCTCACAAGAGCCTGTGCCCAGGGTGGCTGTAGACTAGTTAACTGTGGGACCACAGCTGAAGTAGCAGGTCCCTGGCAGGGGTGTCTGAAGAGTCCCAGGTGTTATCTGAGGGCACCCTGGGTGGGGGTGAGGTCTGGCTCCCAGTTACAGCAGCTCTCCCCTTAAATACACTAGGCCTCTGAGGATGAGCCAGCCTCCCCGAACTGTTTACAACAGTAGCAGAGGCTGCCTAGTTAAGGAAGCCCATTTAGCCAGACCACTGCGGGATCTATCTGTACCTCACTCACATGCACACATGCACATTCCACATGACCACACGCTCCTCCTTTGGTCCCTCACTGACTTACACTCTCGCCCTCATTGCCACCTTCTTTCTGCCTCTATAGTTGGGTCTGGGGTATTATTGATCCGTTCGTGGATGGAGTTTCCTCACAGGTGTCTGGTTGTGAGATTCATTCTCTAGCACCTGGCCAGACAGGATAAAATTTACCTCGAAAAGATACCACACAAAGGGACCAAAGTACGAATATACTCCCAACAATAACCCCAATATAAGTGACCACCTGAGAAAAGAGGATTAGGGGCGAGAAAAGAGAGCAAAAAAGATGAGAAAAGAGAAAGGAATAAAAAGGAGACTATATCTATGGATACACCACAGAACCAATAGATAAACAAACAAAACAAAACAAAACAAAACAAAACAAAACAAAACAAAAAATAAAAATACAAACCCCCAGCAGAGAGGATGGGAGCAGAATCTATAGATTCTGAGCTTATATATAGAAGATAGGGTTAAGAATTGGAAGGATATGGGGAGGATCTCAGTTCAGTATAGAGGAAGTAGAAAGGGGATGGGTGGATAACAGGAAAGAGAATGAAAGAAAAGAAAAAATAAAATAAATTTACAAAAAAATTTGATTTCAAAAATGGTATAAAAATAGCAAAAAAATAAATAAATAAAATAGAGTGATGGAAAAATAAAGTGAAAAGAAATAGAAAATAAAGCAACAAACATGAAACAAAGAAAAAAAGGGAAAGATAACAAAGTAATAAAATAAAAAAATGAAGAAGTAAAATGTTCCTTGGGCTGGTTTAAGATCCCAGTCTTCTGTACTGTAGTGATTCTCAGGATCAAATCGGTGGTACCAAAAGTCCCTCTTTAGGCCAGTCCCTATGGACTCTCAGAGACTGTTTATTGTTGTTTTTTTAAATCATTTTTACCGTTCAGGGTGGAATCTGGGTGTGGCTGTATTAGTTGCCTGGATACTGGAGGGAGGGGCTATCTCTTCAGGGCATAATGGTTGCCCAGGTCCTAGGCTCCGGCATAAGTCAGCACCAAACTCACTGCCACCTCTCCTGGACCCCCCCTCTCTCTCCAGATTTTCCACAACTCGGCACCTTCTCCCACACTCCAGCCACAGGTAAGTGTCTGTATCCGAAAGGCCCTATACACAAGACTCAATGAAGAAAAGCACTGGCCACAAAGGCAGGAGAGGCTGTGGCTGTGCGCACCTCTCTTGCCGTCACACTTCAGTCTTTACTGACTGTGGACCCAGATGTAGAATTCTCTTCTGGGGGGCACGCTTCTCTCCTGCCTGCACACCCCAGCCCTTTCCTGATTGTGAACCCGGGTCTAGAATCCCCTGCTGACCAGCAGTTCTGCAGACCCTCTTTCCACTGTGCCCATCTCAAGGGATGCGGCTGGGTGCCAGTGCCAGCACCAGGGCTCCATGATCTCTCCAAAGAGGGAGGTCCAAGCCACTGACCAGCAGGCTATGGCCAGTGGGCGGAGCCTCCTCTGTGGGGGCAATCAATCGCAGGGGTCCCAGACTGTGAGAGGGCACAGGCAGGGCTGAGGGACCCCCTACGCCCCTGAGTGCACTAGTTTCATGCAGTGGGCCTCTAGTTACAATATAGTTGATTATATTCCAGAAGCTCTTCCTCCTAGACAGCCATTGGCTCCCCACACCACCCACATTTGGTTCTGATTGGTCGGTGTCTATGCCAGTCAGTGTCAAAAGCTCTGCTTCCTAGACAGCCATTGGTTCTTCACAGCACCCACATTTGGTTCTGATTGGTTGGTTCCTGTGCCAGTCAGCATCTCCGGGCCTATCTCCAGGCCTGATCAGAGAGGCATGGCGGAACAGCAGCCCCCCAGGAGGCTGGGAGAGAAAGAAAAGCTCAGCTGCTGGTGAAGCCCAGAAAGAAAGAGGGAGAGAAAGAGAGAGGCTGACTGATCAACAGCTGCCACTGAGGCTGTGGAGCAACGGGTCTCAGTCCCCTGGGCAGTCAGTGCTGGGTCGCCAGGCTGCAGGAGAGCAGACAGTGCTAAGTCACCATAGGAACCTAGCGCTGACTGAAGGACTTCTGGGTTGGTCAGCCTTTGGTTGTGATTGGTCATTATGACTCTGGGCTTTTATATATTCTTTTAAAAAAGTTTCTTTAACACTTCTTGTAATACTGGTTTGTGGTAACAAACTCCTTTTGCTTTTTCTTGTCTGTGAAGCTATTTATCTGTCCTTTGATTCAAATTTATAGTCTTGCTCAGTAGAATAATCTTGGTTGTAGGATCTTGCTTTTCATCGCTTTAAATATTTTGTGCCAATGCCTTCTGGCCTGTAAAGTTTCTGTCAAGAAATTGCAATCTTATGGAAGCTCCCACAGAGGAAACTAACTGTTTTTCTCTTGATGTTTTTAAGATTCTCCCTTTGTCTTTAAACTTTGGCATTTTTACTATGATGTGTCTTAGTGTGGGCCTCTCTGGATTCATCTTATTTGGGACTCTCTGTGCTTCCTGGGTGCTCTAGGAGCATCCCTTGTGTGGGTTATGTGTGGTATCCTGTTGCATTTGAGCCTTGATTGCTGTTGGCACTTCAGTGGGTGGCATTGACCCTCAGTTTTACTGGCTGGCTGGCTATGAGTACCAACCATGACAAGCAGTTGTGAAAGGGCTGACCTTACTGAGTGGAATTCATTTTAGAGGGGCTCTGGTAACTTCCGAGTCTACCGTTTGAGTGTGTCTGGCTGATTGAGTGGTATGCAACTTGTCATCTGGTGTGTTTTTGGGACCTCTTGGGAGGCACTCCAGGGCAGGCCAAGGTCAGCTGCTGCCTGTGTTCACCCAGGGCCACCTGGGAGAAACTACAAGGTGATCTGCAATTGGGAGCAGCCTGTGCTGGGCTTGGAGGCACCTGGTAGTGATTATTCTGTGAACCAAGCCCAACTGCCACTAGTGCTGGGCATGGATCTGCATAGGAAGGACACCCTGAGGGCATTTTCTGCTTGTTTGGGGTTGGTAGACATTTGAAAGATTTTTAGGAAACTCTGCAGCATTGGCAGAGGTCAGCTCTTGTGAGGAACAGCTACTAAAGAAGGTTCAGCCAGTCCGAGAGTTGGGTTGGGGTAAGTTCTCAGAGAATAACCAGGGTGGGGTGAGAACAGTGTTAGCCAAATTAATGGAGACTTGGATTGGGTGCCTGCCTGTGCTTACAGGCTATGTGGGGGAGGGCTCAACCAAGGAACCATGGTGCCTGCTGGCACGGTTAGTCTCAGAGAGTACACTCTCTCCAGCCCTCTTCCTGAGGCCAGACAATTTAGTTTTCCCCCATATGTCCCTGGCACTTTTTGAGCTGGTGTACCTTCTCTGGATTTTAGCATGAGTGTTTTTTGAGCACAAGTCTGTTCTCAGGCCCTTTAAGAGAATATGTTGGTTTCTAGCAGCCATCCTTCTCACCACGACTGAGTGTTAGACTAGACTGCTTTGTGTGTCCACTCCTCCTACCAGTCTCCACATGGCTTCCTCGTTATATCCTTAGTTATAGGAGTTCTGTTCAGCTAGTGTTCAGGTTCTCAAGAGTGGTTGTTACATAATTTAGTTGTAATTTTAATGTGGTTGCGAAAGGAGGGGAGAACACATTCATCTACTTCACCATCTTGACCGAAAACTGACAATACTTTTTAAAAAATACATTGAAAGTATTAGGAGCCCAATTTTTTTAATATCTGAAAATTTTAGAAATATCCAATGTATGTAAGCACTTATATATCTCTAAGCCAACCAGAATAGAGTTTCTATAATTTAAGGGATTTTATAAACGAATTTGCTAATACCATATGGAGGCAGTAAAATATTACATTCTCATTCAAGGTAAAGGCCTTTCTTAATTATAGACATAAAAACATACAACATACAGAGAGAAAGAGAGCTTATAGTTTTAATTCAAAATTAAGTTTTGAATAAAGAGTAAACATAAAATAAAGAAGACCACTGGCAAATATTAAAGAGCTGTTTTCTTCCCAGTGGGTGTGAACCCTCACAGTGCTACCTCGAGCATGGATTGGGAGCTAAACCAACTTTGGACTATTGGACCACAGGTCAGGAATGGAGCACAAAGAACCCTGAGAGCCTCATTATCTGGGAGGAGTAAATAGGGATTCAAGGCAAAGTCTGGTCATATCCAAGTGACAGCACCCAGACTGTGGAAGATAACATGCACTGGAGAGTTAAGGGTGTGATTTTATTCAGGCTAGTGCAGCAGGGGGAGTTTACTAATGAGAGATCTCCAAGAAAATCAAGGCGGCCTGCGCATTTGCAGAGGCAGGTAGACAAGGCAATCACTCACAGTCTTTGGGAGTCATGAGGAAGGGGGCCTGGGTCTTATTTGAGTCACTGAGAAAGACAGGAGGAAAATCTTAGCTCAGGGTATGAAAGGGCAGGAGATTCTTTGTGGTTATTTATTTCTCGAAACACAAAAGTGGCCTGAAGTGGGTGAGGGCCAAGACCCTCAACTATCATGGAAGGCCAACTGTAATGGACACTTCCTATTTTTCCTTTTAATGTATCTTTCTTAATGTTACTTTCCATTTAGATTCTTCATTTAAAAAATATTTTTTTCCTCTTATCTTTCTAACTTTTAACAATGCATTCTTCCTTTGCCTGGTGCTCTTTACAGAGGAAGGCCAGGAAGACAGCAAGCTTCTATCACCAAATCTTG
The DNA here is from genome assembly GCA_004026665.1 of Murina feae. Taxonomy (NCBI): domain Eukaryota; kingdom Metazoa; phylum Chordata; class Mammalia; order Chiroptera; family Vespertilionidae; genus Murina; species Murina feae. Next base: position 17,848 of record PVJC01017557.1, on the reverse strand, counting down.
AATTCTGGAGAATTTCATTTTCTTCCTTTCCTAAGAATTTCTTGAAAGAACAATAACAAAGCTGATGATTCATAAGAAAAAGGAATACGCTGATTTTGGTAAAGGCTGTCATAGTTTTCTGTTTGATGGAACTGTGGGGAGAAGGGCTGCGGAGGAGAATGTTTTGTTAGTAACTGAGAGTCAGGGTTAAAGAGCTGAATTGAACTCAAGGAAATCTAACTTTATTTTCTCTGTTTCTCTCCACCCCCCACGAAGAGTTTATTCATTATAGAACTTCTTTGTAAAGTGATCTTTGTGTTCTTTTGAGCTTGAAATTATACGCAAATGTTCTGGAATGTTTTCGTTTTCCTTTAAAATAATAAATTTATTGACTCTCTGGAGCTAAATTAAATTAGGCAACATGGCCAGGAAGAAGGGAGAAAAGCTGGACATCACTGCTACTCTAGCGTTATTGCTAGTTATACCAACTCACGCTCAGGCCAGTGTGACCTTGGATAAGCTGCAGTTTGCTTTTCAAATGCACTCCAATGTGCTTCCTTGCCAGCTGTGATCTTAGGCAAGTCCCTTTACCTCTTGAAGCATTAGTATTTTTAATCAGTGAGTGGGGATAATAAAAATATAGAATCCACAGGGTTTTCAGGAATGTTAAATGGGGAAACGTACAATAAATGCCTAGAATATAACGGGTGCTCAAAAATCTTGGCCATTATTATTACAATGGAGAGGCCATATGCTCAGTTCATGTGGAAGGAAAACCTGTCTGCTGGGCTACATTCCATTTCATTAATATGCTGTTTCCAGAGGGCTCAGATCTAGGTCAGATGAGGTCTTAGGTTAGGGGAGGGTAGAAGACAATCAGGGCCTGGGGACTTGGCTTACGAGCAAAGGGAGGGACTGCCTTTAAAATACCATGTCACTTATGGGGGTCACTCTCAACAGCCAGGCTGGCCAGAGAGAATTCACATATCCCACTGGGTAAACCCAGGCACCCTAACTCACTCCTGCAGCCTGGGGTCGGAGTTAGGCAGCAGGGCGGAGTGTGTCCCCTCCTGAGTTACTGTGGCCAGGGCTGACCTGAGGTCCTTTTGTCTGTGGATGAAAAGTTGAGCATCCCTAACAAGGTACTTTGGGTGAACTGGAAACTCCAGTTTGCTGTCACTTCCTGAGTTGTCCATAGGTTAGAGGGTGAGGGATGAATTGATTTCATTCACCCTTTAATGTGTATAAAGAGGAGTAAATAGTGCACAGAACATACACACTTTTCAGCTAAAATAGGTTTTAACATTTAGAATATTTGTCATGAAAATGAGGATATGGGAGTATTATGGAAGTAAATGTTAGAAACCTTTATCAGCTTCTGTGGATCTTTGCAAATAAAGTTTTGTGACAAGCTAATAGGCTTTACAGCTGCTCCTGTGCCCTACACATCACCTCTGGGTAATGACTCTGTACATTATAAAGTGTCATTTTCCTTGGAAATGGGTGCTCTTTGGATGGCCTACTCATTCACTAGACCAGCTCTTGGGTCACGGGGATGTAATTTTAGCTCCCATCCTCAGGATCCTACAGCCTAATTGAGATGACAAGTAAGTAAACCTAAGTGACAAAAGAGTATGTCAAGTGGCAGAATATAGGCAATTTATCCTTTCTCCTGGGTTGGGGAAATGATAAAAATCATACAGAGGAAGTCACCAGCGGTGGACCATGAGCTGGGTGGGAGGTGTTTGGGGTGGAGAAGATAGCAGGCGAAGGAAGTACAGGTGTTTGTTCAGCGTTCTGTTTACATCGCTGACATCTTTCTGCTTCATTTACCCGAAACACTGTTCAAAAACCTGTTAACACACATGCCCAGGACATGGGAAGGGACCCTGCCAGGGGCATTATCCCTCTCCTGCTGCCTTGTTATTTGTGACTGTGTCATGCAACTCTGACACTGACGAGCTGTCTTGTCCAGGGCAGAAGTCCAGTTCTACCACCACTCCCTGGGCTGCACGGAAAGTTTCCTCTTCTGGGGAATGGATGCAATGTTTCCTGTTGGAGAGCTAAATGGCATCGCATATGCAAAGTTCTCAAGACTATATACCCATCACTACCATCAATATAGTTACATACGTAAGTGGTCACATTCCTGACTTCAGCGATCACAGTAATGTCTCATCAACACGGAAACCATATTGCATGAATGGATAAAATTTTATATTTCCCCAGAGTTCCAGAGAAATTGGCAGATGTTAGCTAGTACTAATCTAACTTTTCAAAGAGTTATTTCCCAGAATAAGTCACTGTGACTTCACCAAGGACCTTATATGGTGGGAAAGAAAGTCCTGATTTCATTCTTAAAGCGGCTAGCCTTTGCTGGCTCATTGCAAATTGAGCAACAATGATGAATCCGCAAGTCAAACATAGCCAAACATCAACCCCTGAGATTTTTTTTTCCTGTGAGAATCTCTTGTCTGTTGATGATAAAGGGATGTTCCAATCACTGCTGTGGCAAACCCTTGCTCCTGGTACTTTCTTGACCTCAGGGTTTCAGAATCTTTTGGACTTGAGCACAGCCTGGACAGGAAGTGCAGCTGCTCTTAGCCTGCTGGGCCTGAAGAGAGAGTGATGCAGGCTTTGCCAAAGGCTGGCTAGAGTCAAAGCTCCGCTCTAGGAAAAGTCAGCAATGGGGCAGAGTTGGGTAAGCAAGGGGGCTGCTTCTCACTTCATGTTTTACTGAGTAGTGAGAAATTTACTGAGCAAAATGCACGTGTCCTTGAAATGTGATACACGAAGACGACAGGCATAAACTTATGAAAAGAGGAATCTACTGAGTTGGAAGACTTATTTTGTCTTTCAGGTGTTAACATTTCACACAGTCTTCCTTTACTCCAGTCCCCAGAGTTCTCCATGGGGATGTGTTAGAGGGAGAAAGAGAAGGTTGAGAGAAAAGAATGCTGCAGGGATGGGCCCTGGAGGACAGTAGCAAAGGCTCCAGGCTAGGGCTGGAGATGCAGTGTGTTCGAGATGAGCAGCTTGGGCAAGGCTTCCTCGTCTCTAAACGAAGTAGAAGAGACACCAGCAGTCAAGGTCCTAGGTGCACCCTCAAGAAGCCTCAGTGCTTTTTCTGGACACTTCTGGTTCTATAAAGCCACCATCTGAGACAAACAATTGACCAGCAGCTGGAAGGAAGGGCAGGTGTTTGGCCCCTGGGAAGAGGGTGGGTTTACAGAGGGCCTTCAGGCATGTGACAGTTACCTAAAGACTAACTGCTCTTTCTCTGGAGGAAATGGATAATGTAAGAGTAACACAAACTTATTTCTACTTTCCTACCCTGTTACAAACCACTTCACTATCCAGCACTCATTCTCAGAAACCCTGAGCCAGGAGCTCCAGCATTAGATTTGCCAGATTTGACAAATACAAATACTGAACATTAGTCCCATTCAAATTTCAGATAAACAACAAATGATATTTTTAATATAACTCTGTCCCAAATATTACACAGGGATTCTTATATTCAAAAATCGTCCCTGTTAATGCTATTCTAAAATTCTAATTTAATTGGACCTCCTGTGCTTTCTTCTGCCACTCTATCCATGATGACTATTTATGCTCACTAGTTGGTTTTTTCCCCCCTCAGTATATCTTTTTCTAGTTTTTATGGTCAATCTTCCTTTGTGATTGCAATTTAGACATATGTATCTCTTGTAAATAGCATGGTGCCTGATGTAAGAATCTCTCTCTTTTTTTTAAATGGGAAAACTGAAATAAATTGCACTTATGTATGTGCATTATATGTTACTACCAACTTATTTCCACATTCCATCTAATGTGCTTCATCTCTTCTTTTTCTCTTTCCTAGTGGATACATGGTTTCCTTTATATCTTTTTCCTTTTCCACGGGAAACAAGTTACATAATTTTACTTACTGTTTTTAATGTTACAAGAGTAACATATGTATTTTAATTAACAAAGATTATAAGGTGAATGTCTCTAGCATTCTCCCTATTGACAGACTGTTGAACAAATTTAATGCTGACAATCTCTTTTCATCTTCCATATTATCTGTTGGTCTTCTAATTCCACCAAATTGTTTTTCCTGGTTATTATTCTTATGTTTATGTTATAGTCAATATTTATTACTATTTACCAAAATGTTTAGCAAAATTCTTTGCTCATTATTGCTCCTTTCCATCCTTGGAGTCAGTTGTCTGCTAAGTAAAGTGAATTATTTAATAGTTTTGGTAGGCAAAAGGATGATCCCAATGTTGTGCACATCTTAATCTCCAGAACCTGGAAATATGTTACATGTCAGAGGGGAATTAGAGTGCAGATTCAAGTAGCACAATTAAAATTACAGCCAACTGACCTTCAGATACGGCATTAACCGGGTTTGTAATCACAGGGGTCCTTTGCAATGGAAATGGGAGGCAGAAAAGGATGTTGGAATCAGAGTGAGATTTGCAGGTGCTGCTCTGCTGGCTTTGAGGATGGAGAAGGGACATGAGCTGAGGAACACGGAGCCTTTAGAAAATAGAAAAGGAGCAGCCCTGCCGAAACCTCCAGGGTAGTCCAGTGAGACCCATTATGAACTTCTGACCTCCCAATGGTTAGGGAATAAATATGTCTTATTTTAAGCCACAACGTTTGTGGTGATTTCTTGCACGAGAAATTGAAAGTTAATGTAGAAGTCCTATCATGGAAAATCAGAGAGTGGTAACTTTTCAGTGTGCGTTTTACCCTCACTTTGTGAACCTGGGAAACCATTTACTCTCTCTGAATTCCCTGCTTCTTCATCAGCAAAATAGGCATCATACTCATCACAGCTCATCTCCTCCCTACTCAGCAGAACTGAGGGAGGCAAAGAGATAAGGTTTATCTGAGCTCTTTGAAGATGATCAAACACATACACCATTAGTGACTGTCCTCTCTTTGGTACTTCAGGGAACCTTATCAATCCCTCACCGTTTTCCAGGCTTTGTGCTTAAGCCTCACTCACATCCCCAAAGCCCTGTAAGGGACGGTGTTTTAAGTATTACGATCTCCATTTGCAGGGGAGGCATGTGGAGCTTGAAGCCGCTGGCCATGTAGGGGAAGGTCACTCTGCCATGAGCAGCAGAGCAGAACTTCAGCACTTCCATCCCCAGCCCCTGCCTTAACCCAAGCACCCTTTACTCAAAGTCCACTCATCTGAATGTCAATCAAATCTAAAAAACCCACCACATTCACAACAATATCTACCAGGGTCCTCAAACTTTTTAAACAGGGTGTGGGGGGGGGCAGTTCACTGTCCCTCAGGACGTTGGAGGGCTGGACTATAGTTTAAAAAAACTATGAACACATTCCTAGCACACTGCACATATCTTATTTTAAGCAGGACAGGCAGCGGCGGCAAAAACACTCGGCATGTGGCCCGTGGGTCGTAGTTTGAGGATGCCTGATCTAGACTGATATTTGATTGAACAGCTGATACCTGGCCGAGTTAATACATAAAAGGAAAAATCATTATGTATGTTCCCAACAAAGTATTAGGATACACTGAGCATTTGGTCTCTGTTTCATCTCCTAGGGCTGCTATTACAAATGGCAAGACTTGGTGGCTTCTGACAATAGGAATTCGGAAGACCAGAAGTCCAAAAGCAGGTGTTGGCAGGGCCATGCTCCCTCTGGGGGCTCCAGGGAAGAGCGTTTCCTTGCCTCTTTCTCCCAGTAACCCTCGGCATTCGTTGGCTTGTGGCTATAGCCATCTAAACTCTGTCTGCCTCCATCATTATGTGACACCAGAGGCCTGATGCACACAATTCGTGAGAGGGGCTCAGCCCTCACAGCTGCAATGGCTGCCTCAGCCCTCAAAGCCCCAGCTTTGTCTGGGAGGTCATCCAGAAGGATGTGTGGAAGGTCGTTCGGCTGTCTGGTCTAATTAGCATATTATGCATTTATTATTATAGATTATTATAGATTCTCTCCTGTATTCCTGTGTCCTCTTCTTATAAAGACAATTGTCATTGGCCCACCTGATGCAGCAACTCTTAATCCTAGCTAATTCCATCTGTAAAGACCCTATCTCAAAATAAGGTCACATTCTGAAGTTCCAAGTAGACAGGAGTTTGGGGAGAGCACCTTTTATCCCAGTATAGTTTCCATTTGTAGCTGATTGCACTTCTATTTGCAATTAAATACTTATTCCTTCAATCCCTCTCTCCTTTGCTTTTCACATGAAGGTGCTTAAGAGATGTTTCACAAATGGACACATTTAATTACTGAATGGTCCACATTTTCTTATATTAACTTGTATATTCTTGCACAGTCCTAGGAACTAAAGACAATCCTTTCTTTCTTTTCTTTCTTTCTTTCTTTCTTTCTTTCTTTCTTTCTTTCTTTCTTTCTTTCTTTCTTTCTTTCTTTCTTTCCTTCCTTCCTTCCTTCCTTCCTTCCTTCCTTCCTTCCTTCCTTCCTTCCTTCCTTCCTTCCTTCCTTCCTTCTTTCCTTCCTTCTTCTTTCCTCTTATAGTGAGAATTAGTTTTAAATTGAGGGTCAATAATGCTGTTCGCAGATATAAATACTTTGCCCTCTGTTTTGAGTTGCAGAACTCAGACTCCTACAAGGTTTCACATTCACTACAGCCCTGCTGCCATTAGGTGTTCCCCACCTCTTCCCTATGGGCGAGACATACGTGCTAAGGCCCCAGACCTTAACTGTCAACACATCCTTCTGCCATTTCCTGGCCATGGCCCTGTCTTTGTGGTCAGTGTCCAGTGGACATGTGCTTACGCCTGAGAAACAGAGGCCCTGAGTGGCGAGAGCCGGTGACAGTGGGGTCTTCCTGCTGCAATGCAGGACCGGGCATCAGTGGGAATGGTGCTAGGAGGGAAGGAGAGGGAAGGAACACCTATGTGGGCCTCTTCAGGTGCAGCTCTGCCATGGAGAGGACAGGTCTGGGGTTGGGCCTGGAGTGGGTGGGCTGAGATGAGCAGCAGGCACTGGAGGCCAGTGGAAAGCCATTGAAGATATTTAGTGGAAATCATTTGGGAATAATGAATTGCGTTTCATTCCTTGGGAGCAGCTTTCCTTTTACTCCGCGTTTCTACCTCTGTCCCATCCTCTTCCCTCATGTCAGTCCTATGAATATGCCATCTTGTCACTTGCTCTGAAGCCACATGCAAGGCCCTCCAAGAAGCCTGTGTCCTCTGTTCTGTGTCCACTATTGAGGAAATGGTAAGTGCAGAGACAGGATGGCATTTCCTTGTTCATCACTGTACCCAAGCAAACAACTCATGCTAGTACGTACTAAAAGCTCAGAAAGTTTTGTTTCTTAAAGGAATAAACAGTGAATTGGTGTGTTGGGAAAATCCAGTGTATCAGGCAAGACTCATGACAGCTGCCATTCTAAGAGCCTCATGAGGTAAAGGGTTTATGGCAACAGTCTGGCCTTACACAATGGTGGGAGGAGCTGGGGTCCTAGTGAGAGTTGGGGACTAGGGAGGCATCAGCAGGCCCTCAGACTGAGAAAGTCAGCATATCCAGCCATCAAAGTGGGAAAGTGGAGAGGGCAGTGGGGGAGGTTCACATTGTGTCTGTGTAGCTGCTGCCTTGGGGAGTGGATCCCACAGTTTCTGTGGTGGGGTTAGAGCCACTGTTTGTAAGTGGGGTCAGAGGTCAAGACAGAAAGCTAGATTGGGTAGGACAGCCTAATTCTTCCTGAACATTTCATATCTGTCCTTCACCACATCTAATCTGGAAGAAAACCTTCAGAGAATGATAACTCAGCTTCTGCCTTCTAAATCTAGCATAAATTTTGACCAGCCTAAATTGGAACATTCAAGAAAGAGAATTCTGGGAAATGTGGTTCTCAGCTTTACAGGACACAATCAACCATACCTGGTACCAGGTGAAAAGCCAGCATCAAATTCATTACAGAAGGTCAAATAATAATAACATTTATTATTGTCATTATAATTACAATAGTTAACATACATATAGCACTTCTGATGTGTCATATACTGTCCAAGGACTTAGTACATAATAAATAATGTGAGCCCAACTTTTTAGTCACATTTAAATAAAGAATCCTAATAGGTTTTCATGGTATTTTTCTTAATTATCCCTGTTGGCATATCAAAATCTAGAACATTTAAAAATAATAACTACAAATAGATATAATTCACATACCATAAAATTTACCCTTTCAAGTTACACAATTCAATGGCTTTTACTATATTCATAGAGTTGTGTAAACATTACCACTATCTAATTTTAGAAGATTTCATCACCCCAGAAGAAACCCACCCTATTCCCCCAGACTCTGGAAACCACTAATCTACTTTCTATCTCTATAATTTGTCTATTCTGGGTATATGTTATCATGCTATTGGCCTCACTTCTAAGACACAGACATCACAAGGAAAAAAAGGCACCACATGCCTGACCCAAGGTCATGAAGATTTACTCCTAAGCATTATTCTAAGAGTTTTGTAGTTTTACTTTCACATATAAGTCCATGATCCATTTTGGGATAATTTTTTATATGTTGTGAGGTAGAGTTACAAGTTCATTTCTTGCATGTGCATATCCAGTCCCATAAGCATTTGTTGAAAAGACTGTTCATTCTTCCATTGAACTGTCTTGGCATCCTTGTCAAAAATTAATTGACCATAAATATATGAGTTAAATTCTGGATTCTCAATTCTATTCCATTGGTTTATATGTCTGTTCTTATGCCCATACCACAGACTCTTGATTATGGTAGCTTTTTATTAAGTTTTAAAGTTAGGGAGTGTGAGTCTTCTAACTAACTTTGTTGTTTGTTAACATTGTTTTGTCTATTTGGCTCCCTTAAATTTACACATAAATTTTATGATGAACCTGTCAATTTCTTTTAAAAAGCAAGATGGGATTCTGTTAATGGTTGTAATGAATCTATATGCCAATTTAGGAAGCATTATCAGCTTACCAATATTGAGCTTCTATGAGATCCCCCCCCCCCATTTATTTAGTTTTTCTTTAATTTTTTTCAGTAGACAAATTTTGGACTTCTTTCATTAAATTTATTCCTAAATTTATTTTATTCTTTTTGATGCTATTATAGTGAAATTGTTTTATTATTTTCATGTTTGAATAGTTCATTGCTATTATATATAAATACAAATAATTTTTGTTTATTGCTCTTATACTCTGAAATGTTAGTACTTTTCATAGTTTTTTCTCAGGATTTGTGCTATATAAGGTCCTGTCATCTGTGAATGTGAATAGTGTTTCATCTTTTCAAATCTACATGATATGTATATAAATCTATAATCTATAATCTATAATCTATAATCTATAATCTATAATCTATAATAATATATATATATATATATATATATATATATATATATATATATTCTTGCTTAATTTCCCTGGTTAGAACCTCCAGTACAACATTAAATGGAAGAAATGACAGTGGATATCTCATGTTGTTTTTGATCTTAAGGAGAAGGCATTCTGTCATTCACTATACTATCTAATAAAGAGGGAATATGCTAATTGAGCATCATGCCCTCACAAAGATGATGGTGCCAACAGCCAATAAAAAGGGAATATGCTAATTGATCATCACACCCTCAGAAGATAGCAGCACCCACAGCCACAAGATGGCAGCACCCAGTCCCCTCAGCCCTGCCTCATCCAGCCAGAGTTCCCAGTCCCCTCAGCCCTGCAGGGAGGGCAGTTGGAGGCGATTGAGCCAGCAGGGGAGGGCAGTTGGGGATGATCATGCCGGTAGGGGAGCAGTTATATGTCAATCAGGGTGACAGGGAGTGGTTAGGGGGCTATCAGCTGGCATGCAGAGTGGTTAGGGCCAATCAGGAAGCCAGGCAGGTGAGTGGCTAGGAGCCAGCAGTCCCTGATTGTGACAGGGATGTCTGACTGCTGGTTTAGGCCTGATATAGCTTAAACTGGCAGTCAGACATCCCCCGAGGAGTCCTGAGGGACACCAACTCCCCCCCTCCCCATGCACAAATTTCATGCATGGGCCTCTAGTTAAGTATAATTCTAGCTGTGAGTTCTTTCTGGTAGCCACTTGTTAATTTGAAAAAATTCCCTTTGATTATTAATTTATTGAGGATTTTTATCATAAAACTAGGGGCCCATTGCATGAAGAGATTCGTGCAATAGGCCTTCCCTTCCCCTGGCTCCTGGTACTGGTTTTCCTCTGGCACCTGGGACCCAGGCCTTGGCTCTGGCCAGAGCCTCTGGTCTTCGCCACTTGGGCCCCAGAGCCTTTGGTCTTTGCCATTCCCTCTCCTCCGCATTGTGTCTACATATGCAAATTAACCACCATATTTGTTGGGTTAATTTGCATACTCTCCTGATTGGCTGATGAGCATAGTGAAAGGACGGTCAATTTACATGTTTGTCTATTATTAGGTAAGATTGTGTTGGGTTTTTTCAAATGGTTCTTCCACATCTATTGAACCAATCTTATAATTTTTGTCCTTTACTTTATTAATATAGTGCATTGCACTGATAGACTTTGAATGTTAAACCCTTGCATTCCTGGGTAACTCTGACTTGGCCATGGTGCATAATAGTTTTTATATATTTCTGGATTTGGCTTGCTGGTATTTTCTTGAGCATTGTGTCTAATTTTATGAGGGAAATTGACCTGTAGTTTTCTTTTCTTGTCTGGTTTTAGTATGAGGGTAACAGTTTTACCTTCTCATGTAGTTTTGGAAGAGTTTATAAAATATTGGTACAAATTATTTTTTAAATAATTGGTGGAATTCACCAGTGAAGACATCAGATTTTCTTTGTGGAAAGTTTTAAAATATAATTCTATAATGCATTCTCTTTACTTATAACTTAAAACTTTATGCATTATAAGCCCATAAACAGTTTAATAATTACAGCTTTGTACAATTATCTTTTAGATCAGCTGAAGAAAAGAGTTACAAAGAAAAAAAATATACTGTAAAAATATATAAAATGAAATATTTATTTTACTTATGTAGTTAGCTTTCATGTGTTCTTTATTTATTCATATGCATTTGAGTTACTGTCTCATGTCTTTCATTTCAGCTTGAAAAACTCCTCTTAGTATTTCTCTTAAGTAAGAGCTGCTAGGGACAAGTTCTTTCAGTTTGCCTTTCCGGGAATGTATTATTTTCTTCTTCTTTTATCCTCACCCAAGGATTTGTTTATTGATCTTAGAGAGAGAGAGAGAAGGAGAAATACCTATGTGAGAGAGAAACATTGATTGTTTAATTAAATTATTACTTCCCACACATTACCCAACCTGGGATAAAATCTGCAACCTGGGTATGTTTCTTGACTGGGAATCAAATCTGTAACATTTTTTGGTGTAAGGGACAATGCTCAAACCAACTGAGCCACCTAGCCACGGATTTTTTTTTTTTTTTTTTTTGGAATAGTGTTTCTAGTTATGGAATTTTTGGTTGACATTTACTTTCTTTCATCACTTTGAATTTACACTGTCTTCTGGCCTTCATATGTTCTGATGATATATCAATTTGTAATCTTATTGATAACCCCCTTCTATGTGATAATCTGTTTTTCTCTTACGGCTTTCAAAATTCTTTGTCTTTTGCTTTTGACAGTCTGATAATCATTTGTCTAGGTTTGGAGGTGTTTGTTTTCATCCTATTTGGGGTTAAATAGTGACCTAATTGCTGAAGGAGCTTTAAGAACTCCAAACCCATTTCCCCCACTCCTGTGGCTATTAAGCTGTCAGTTTTCATGAAGAGTGTACTTGCAATATTGGTGATTTTCAATCCTATTGCAGAGCTTGGGAGAGAAATATTATAGGCAGATAATAATCCCTTGCTTTATGCTCACGTCTTAATTTCCATAACCCACAAAAATGTTATGTTACATGGCAAAGGGGAATTAAGTTTGCTAATTAGTAGCCCTTAGAGGTATTATCCTGGATTGTCTGTGTGGGCACAGTGTAATCACAAGTGTCCTTAAATGTGGAAGATGGAGGTAAAGAGGAAGTTGGTGTGATGTGACCTAAGAAGGACTCAACCCTACATTGTTGGCTTTGAGGATATAAGGAAGCCATGAGCCACCGAATGAGGACAACCTACAGAAACCTTAGAAGGCAAAGAAACAGATAGGCATCTATTCTCCAGAAAGAAATGCAGTTCTGCCATTATCTTAATTATAGCCCAGTGAGTCCATGTTGAACTTTTGACCTACAGAAATGTAAGATGATAAATTTGTGCACTTTTTAAGCTACTAAATATGTGATGATAGAAAACCAATACAAGGGAGAGTGGCATAGGACAAGTAAAAATACTCAGTTTTCTTACTGAGATTCAGCCATTTTCCTTTTTTTGTTAATCCTTATCCGAGGATGTTTCTCAAAGATTTTTAAAGAGAGTAGAAGGATGGTAGGGAAGGAGAGAGAGAGAAACATTGATGTGAAAGAGACACATCCATTTGTTGCCTCCCATATGTATCTCAACCAGAGCCAGGGATTGAACCTGCAACCCAGGTATGTGTCCTTGACTGGAAATCGAACCCACAATCCTTCGATGCAAGGGTTGATGCTCTAACCACTGAGTATACCAGCCAGGTCTCAGCTGTTTTTCTTAAATAAACACTCATGGATAGTTGTAATCCTTCGGATAATTTTCAGAGTTCTGAATAAATTGATTTTGATTTTTTATAGTGTTGTTTTTGCTTTTATTCAGAAGTGGATTTTTGGAGGTCCTTATTTGCTTTTCCAGAATTCTATTAGGACAACAATTTAAAGAAGTTTGCTGAAGTCCTAGGAAGTCTGCAGAAAGTTTTCAAAGCACATTCATTATAGGCAGCCACAGGATGATCAAGTAAGATTCTAGGCCTTGATCCAAAAACATTAATGCAAAGCAATTCCATTTTTATATGTTTTATACATTGGGCTCCCACTTAAAGTTTATCTGAAGGGTTCTTTGTTTATTAAAAATAAGCAAATTTGAAAACTCTGCTCTCTCTTCTTGTCCTGATTTTTCACACGATTCTTATAATCACAAATGACACATATTAAATAGATTATATGATGATCACTTCCTTTGCATGAGTCATTGCATTGTTCTAAGCAGTGGTGGATGACACCCAGTTCCAGATATGAGAACATAGACATGAGTAGGTCATCCAATGGAACTGCCAATCAACCATTAACTAGTTGACTAAATTAATATGAGGTAGGCTAAAATATCAATTTGAATTGAAGACATAATAATATTTTAAAAAGGTATCAGCATCAATAGTCAAGTCTTGAGTGTTAAAGTTGAGTGACTTCACATAGGTCATCTGTACTACAACCTCCAATTTATAGAGGCAGCTATGTTGTTCTTAAGTTCCACAGTGAGTGGAAGTTAGAAATAGTTCCATAAATTTCTGGAATGATTACAAAGAACCAGGGCAGAGTCCATGGTGAGGTGTAGGACCCACTGCTGATGGGCGTTGGGCTAGAAGGCTATAAGCACCACTCTGGAAAGTGATATTTGTGATCATGAGAAAAATGGGACTGTGACAGAGAGTTCCATGAATTTCACTCAAGACTTATTTGAATCCCATTGCAAATAATTAGCTGTGTTATCTTTGGGTAACAATGTAATATTTCTGAGCCTTGTTTTATTATTCCAAAAAGAAAGAAATACTTATCTCTTAAAAGTAGGTGGGATAGCATATAAAGTTGACTAGCACAGGGTTGGCCCACAGTAGAAATTCCCTCCCCTGATCTGTTAGCTGATATTTTGGTAAAAAACCTAATCATAGAAGTTAGTTTTTGCCAGAAGTGATATATGACTCATAGAATTAGTGTGACATTATTTACAGTGTCATATATCCAGCCATTCTATTAAATTGATAATTTTTAGATGATTTTTAGAGAAGTCTTTTATTTTCATATCTTGTCCAAGGTATCAGAAGAATTACTGATCAGCTCCCGAAGAAAAATTTCCTTGTTGGATTGATGATGATAAACATGAGTTGAGCAATTTCTGCCTGGAAGGCAAAAGTCTCCATATCCTCTTCTCTATGGCTCACCACTTCCTCAGGCATCTTGAAGGTGAAGATATCTAAGTACTAGAGAGCAGGGTCTGTGATTGGCTCACAAACAGCAAGCTGTGTGCACGTGGGAGTGACTCAAGAGAATATTCTGGAAATTGACCTCCCTATAATGATAATGCACTTTCTCCTTCAATTGTGAGAGATATTAAAGCATTCCTGAACTTCACTAAGGACTACTGAGCAGAGCATGGTCATCTCAAGAGAAGAAAATCGATGGAGGACATTATGTTTATTTATAGCAAACTAGAGGCCTGGTGCACGAATTTATGCATGAATAGAGTCCAGCTGGCCCACCCTGATCAGGGTGGGGGGCTGACCAAGGGTGGGGCCGGCCAGGGGGAGGGGCTGTGGGCAGTTGGCAGGCCAGCCCCACCCCCTGGTTGAACTCCTGATTGAGGGAACAATTTGCATATTAGCCTTTTATTAATAGGATAAGTTCTAAAAAGATTGTCTTAAAGAAAAAGTATTTTTTTTCCTGAAATGAAACCTTTGGACCACTGTTCATATTTTTTCAAGAAAGTATTTCTTCTCAATAATTAGTTCATTACAACAGAAATGAACAATATTCAATACCCAAGAAAGTTGGGTATTAATTTTTTTTATTACCACTTTGTGTGATTATTTATAACCAAGACAAAATACCAATTATCCTTTTAACCAAAAGGATGTGTTTCTGTCTTAAGACTTGCACATTCTAGTGGTAGTTTTGGGAGGAAAGGATTAAACCTGGAACTATTCTGAAGAATAAAATTAACTTCAAGAGCATGTGAGAAGTATTTTAAAAGACTCCTCAATTCTAGTTTGTGGAGCAAATGTTATGGTGCACAAAACCCACCAGAGAACATTGTTAAAAATGTAGATCACGAGACTCCACCCAGGATTCTGATTTTGCTAAGTCTGCTAAAGTACTCTGAAATTGTCTTTTTAATGAGCACCCCAGGAAGTATGTTACAGGTGTTACAGAGCCACCTAGTGAGAAGCCTGGAAGCCCATTGCTTCCTCCAACGCCTTACTTTATACACAGACTGGGTCATTTCCCAACAGTTGGGTAGTTAATAAGGACTAGAACTCCATTCTCAGATCAGTATTCTTTATATTATTTCATCACACTTCCTAGGAAGATTTCTTATGACTTATATATTGAGAACAGACATTGCAAAAAGATGGGTTAAAGTAGAATTTAGAGAAAGTTCCCAAGCTGATAACTTTGCAGAAGCAATTTAAACATTTAACTACTCTTAATCCATTCAATGTCTGAATTGATTCCCTGCAGGTTGGTTGGAGAGACAGGGAGTCAGAGAGAGTTACAAAAGAAACAGGTTCTCTCCTAACAGGGCAGTTTATCACACTGCTTTTCATTTGGTGGCCCTTGGAGGTTGGATCCTTGCAGCTCATTAACCTGTTCAGAAGCAGGCACTCAGGACCATGCTCGAAGCTGGCCTTGAAACTGCCCATGAACATTCCTAGTACTTCATCAATATTTGTCACAAGACTGGAACGGTTGTTGCATAAGGCACCGGGATCTGTGTGGTGTGGCCCACACTGCCAGACACTAAGGGCTAAGGATCCTGTTTGGGCTTAGAGTGCACTTTGTGTCTACCTTTATTTTCTAAAGTGAATTAATTTTCTTCATTTGGTCTTAATTCTGAGAATCAACATGCTTAACAGCACAGAACAAAATAGAACAGAATATAATTAATTGTCACTCTGGGTAAAGAAATCGTTCCGGTGAGTTCTTAAATTAGAAGTTAACCATTTTTAGAAAGCTGGAAAACATGGCTTGATGGAAGAAATTGATTAAGCAATTTAGTTTGTTCCCTTCCTGAAACCTCCATCAAAACCTGAAGTAAATTGACTGTCGGGGGAAAGCACCCTGGGACTTTCGTGAGAACAATGGTGCTCCTGGCTTGTTCAGACAGGACCACCTCCCCGGCCAACGAGCACGCCAGAGAGGGGACATCCTGAATGTGTCTTACACACTCTGCTCCGGATCCAATAAACACAGCGCCTGTGCCTTTTATCATCAGATGATAGAATCTTCTTTTCAGAAATGGCAGAGTTCCATAGTGGTTACCTGCCAAGTTGGGCCTCTTTCAACGTCTCACAATTCAAACCGGGCTCAGGACTAAAGGGTAAAAGTATGCAGCTCAGTTTGACTTGGACTTAACTGTCCAGCGGAGGTCATGCTTCCTGTCTCTTTTTGTTGCAATAACACTTTGCTAGCAGCATGATATCTTGGGGGTGTGGTAGACTTGAGATGAGAGAATGATTCATAAAAAAATGTGCAGGCTGGAGGCTTTTTCCTGTGGAATTCCCACATGATGTGGGAAGATGTTGAGCACACTGTACACATCGATGCCACAGCCAGCTGTGTATATTCCATCCTGTGATTGGCTGGCTCCTGGGTGCAGACTGTCAGGGGTTTTAGCAGCAACACCTACACAGGCAAGAGGTATAGGAAACTGCTAGAAACTATGTCACATATCCACTTTCAGTAGTAATCTAATTTTATTTTTCTAGAAATTTCAAAGCTTGGTAATCCAGTTTATATAATATATTCAGTATGCTGTACCACAAACAAACAAACGAGACTTAAGAGTGTTGTGATAATACAAACATTAGAGGCTACTGTGCTTTAAAATGTTTTTTTTTTTGCTAGCAGCATGTGTCATAAAAAGAATGCTGGTGGGAATCTGTTATTATTTTGTTTGTCCCAGCAGGGTCTGGTGCTTACTAAGATTACCCTTTGGGTATGCCATTTATGGGGCTAATCGGATGGTGCTTTGTTTAAAATTTTTATACTTGAGAATGTATTTTAAACTGTTTAGATTTTACTATGAGATTTGGAAACTTAGATTGTAGCCCTTTGAAAAAAGATAATTTATTGAGTGCTAAATTGAAGATTTGATATGATTTTGTTTTAATGCATGTGTTGGCAGAAATAATACAAGTTGATTAATTTTTTAAATATATTAAACCTGTTTGCTTTCCTCCAAAAGGCTTAGGATAATATAATGTGGCTTAAAATCATCTGCACTATAATAATAGCTTTAGTATTAATATTTGATTTATTTATTATTTATTTATTCATAAATAGCAACAATTTATTTCTCATGAGCCTCGAGACTGGGAAGTCAGTGATCAGGTCCTGGTAAATTTGGTGTCCCATGAGGGTTCACCTCCTGGTTTGTGAATAGGCGTTGTCTTGCTGTGTCCTTACCTGGGGAAAGGAGCAAAGGAGCTCTCTGGGGCAACTTTTCTAAGGGCACTAATTCTGTCTAAGAGGGCTTTGTCCTAATGACCAAATCACCTTCCAAACACCAGCACATTGAGGATTAGGTTTCAATGTGAATTTTGGGACACAAATATACAATTTATAGCACCAGGGGTTGGCAAACCCATCTTTGACAAGCCATATCCAGCTTGCTGCTTATTTTTATTATTACTTTTTTAAATTTATCTTTATTGTTCAGATTATTACAGTTGTTCCTCTTTTTTCCCCCATAGCTCCCCTCTTCCCAGTTCCCACCCCACCTTCTGTCCTTGCCCCCCCCCACCGTCCTCATCCATAGGTGTACAATTATTGTCCATTCTCTTCACGCACCCCCAACTCTTAACCCCCCAAAATTGTCAGTCCACTCCCTTTCTATGCCTCTGATTCTATTCACCAGTTTATTCTGTTCATCAGATTTTTTATTCACTTGATTCTTAGATTCACTTGTTGATAGATATGTATTTGTTGTTCATAATTTTTACTTTCCTTTTTCTTCATCCTCTTCTCAAAGGATACCTTTCAGCATTTCATATAATA
>PVJC01017556.1:0-32346 GCA_004026665.1 Murina feae | reverse complement strand
GCTGCTCTTTCCTTCAGCTCCGGAGGATTCTATGATTGTTACAATGTTTCAAAAAGCTGTGTTTCGCTAGAGGCAGTTTAATCGGAGCTGAGCTGAAGGGCTCAGCTTCACTTTCCCTCCTGCCGCAATGGAAAGGGCTGTTTACTCAGGTCCGTGAGTGGCGGCCTCCATGTTGGCTGGGCTAATTTGCATACAGCCGCTCTGATTGGCTGGTGGGCGTGGCTTACCCTGTCTCGGAGAAACGGTTAATTTTAATATTTCGCTTTTATTAGTTTAGATGATACCTGCCTTATAATTGTGTCTAAAGTTTACATCTTTCTCCCTTAATGAAAGGAAGGCCTCTCTAGGGCTGGAACCATCTCTGACTTGTTTCTATTTTTCCTAGTATTTTGAGCATGTTAAGCAGGCATTCAGGCATTAATGCAGCTTCATCAACAATTATTTATTGCATACCTTCTATGTGCCAGGGGCTGCTCTAGGTGCAGAGGAAACATTTGTGCACTAACCAGAAAAAGATCTCCGCTCTTCCATAAATATGTAAATTAGATAATATGTTAGAAGGTAGTAAGTGCTATAGAAAAATGGAAAAGTAATGTAAGGTCCGGGGACGAGGAGTACCAGGGATTGAGGGATAGGTTGCTTGTATTAAATAGATGAGAGGGAGTGGATATCTGAGAGAAGAGCTAGAGCAAAGGCTCTAAGGTGGATGGGCCTGGCATGTTCCAGCAGCAGCAAGGACATGAATGTGGCTGGAGCAGAGTAAGTAAGAGGAGAGGAGGAGCAGGATAGGTCAGAGAGGTAATGTGCATGTAGGCATGGTTATGTTTTAAAATTTATTTTAAATTTTTACATCATATTGGTTTTAATTTGAAAAAGTCTTTATTGACTTCAGAGAAAAAAGGAGAGAAAGAGATAGAAACATCAATGATGAGAATCATTGATCAGCTGCCTCCTGCATGCCCCTTACTGGGGATCTAGCCCACAACCTAGGCATGTGCCCTGCCTGGCTGGGAATTGAACCATGACCTCCTGGTTCATAGGTTGATGCTGCAACCAAGTGTGCCACCTGCCTGGGGAGGAAGATGTTTACTTGAAAGTAATCCCCCTTCCTTCCCACAAATTAGATATTGAATTAAATTTTCTCTCTCTCAAATAATAGAGTACAGTAAACAACCCTTGAAACCCCTAATCTCTCAGAGAAAAAAATGATCAGATATATTAAGGGGCTTTTGTTTATGTTTTCATTTGGGGGAATGATTCTCTTTACCTTGAATTTGTGAAGCACTCAACTTCCTTTCTTTGTGCCGCAATTGGCATGGGAGAGATCCTGGTAAATCTTTATCCCTGAGAAAAGATGTGAAAAGATTGAATACGTATTTGAAACAAGCAAATATTAGTTCCATTCATCAGTTTTTGCTGACTGGAATGATTGTAAGCATCACAATATATCTAGAGTCATATTATCTAAGGGACCTGTTAGTCACTTGCCAGAAGCTATAGGGTGGACAGTGAGAAAATGAGGTCCAATTCCTTCTTCTTTTTAAAAATAAATCTTTATTGTTCAGATTATTACAGATGTTCCTTTTTTTTAACCCCCACAGCTCCCTCCACCTGGTTGCCCGTCCCCCATGCCCTTACCCCCACTACTGTCTTCATCCATAGATGTAAGATTTTTGTCCAGTCTCTTCCCATACCCCTCACACCTGCTTCCTCCTGAGAACTGTCAGTCCATTCCTTTCTATGCCTTTACTTCTATTCTAGTCACCAGTTTATTCTGTTCATCAGATATTTCTATTTACTTAATTGTTATACTCACTGGTTGATAGATATGCATTTGTTGTCACTTTGTTGTTCATAATTTTTATTTTTACCTTTTTCTTCTTCTTCCTCTTCTTAAAGAATGCCCTTCAGCATTTCAATTAATCCTGGTTTGGTGGTGATGAACTCTTTTAGCTTTTTCTTGTCTGTGAAGCTCTTTATTTGACCATCAATTTTATATGATAGCTTTGCTGGGTAGAGTAATCTTGGTTGTAGGTTCTTGTTATTCATAACTTTGAATATTTCTTGCCACTCCCTTCTGGCCTGCATGGTTTCTGTTGAGAAATCAGCTGACAGTCATATGGGTACTCCCTTGTAGGCAACTAACTGTTTTTCTCTTGCTGCTTTTAAGATTCTCTCTTTGTCTTTTGCCCTTGGCATTTTAATTATGATGTGTCTTGGTGTGGTTCTCTTTGGATTCCTTTTGTTTGGGGTTCTCTGTACTTCCTGGACTTGTAAGTCCCCTTTTTTCACCAGGTATGGGAAGTTTTCTGTCGTTATTTCTTCAAATAGGTTTTCAATATCTTGCTCTCTCTCTTCTTCTGGCACCCCTATAATTCTGATGTTGGTACCCTCGAAGTTGTCCCAGAGGCTCCTTACACTCTCTTCATATTTTTGGATTCTTTTTGATTTTTGCTTTTCCAGTTGGGTGTTTTTTGCTTCTTCGTATTTCATATCTTTGACTTGATTCTTGTGATCCTCTAGTCTGCTGTTGGATCTCTGTAGATTATTTTTTATTTCAATCAGTGTATGCTTAATTTCTAGCTGGTCCTTTTTCATATCCTTGAGGGTATCATTAAATTTATCAGTGGTCTCTAGAAAATTCTTGAAAAACCTTATAACCATGGTTTTGAACTCTATATCCAATCGTTTGCTTTCCTCCATTTCTGTCGTTTGTGATCTGTTTCTTTGTCTCTGCATTTTGGCTGCTTCCCTGCGTTGATAGAGTGGCTTTCTGTGCTAGGTGTCCTATAGGGCCCAGTGATTCAGCCTCCCCAGTCAACTGGGGTGGACACTCTTGGTGTACGCCTTTGAGGGCTTGTTGTAGTTAAGTCTTGATTGCTGTTGGTATCACTGGGAGGAAATGACCTCTAGGCCTTTCTCCTTGTTTTTTGGGGTTTGGAACTTTTGAAGTTCTTTGTCCCAGCTGCAGTCTGTTAGGTTATGCTGCAGGCAGGCAGGTGCACAGCTTGGGTGGGATTGTAAATTGGGTGGGGTGGGGTCTCAGAATCACCAGGGCAGAGCAACCAGCAATGGCTGCCCCTCAGCCATCTCTGCAGCTTTTCCCCGTTTTGGCGTCTCCACGCCCTGGCGTCTGCGCCCCCCTGAGTCCCCGAGTCTCAGAGCTCCGCATCAGTGATCGCTGCAAACAGCTCTGCTAGAACGCCATTCGTCTTCCGCCCCGTTGCCAGACAGCCCGCAATGAGTTCAGTGCAACCCCGGAGCTTGTAATCCCCTTCCAAGCCGCGGACCCAGGTGCAGCTGCTGCCACCGTTTTGCCCGTACCACCACCATTTTGCGCATGTCCGTACCTCTCAGTTTTGGCGCCGAGAACTTCTACTCAGTCTCAATGCACTCCTTCTCTTGCCTTCTAGTTGTAAAGCTTCCACTCCCTTGGTTCTGGAGGATGGCTGTTTAGCTTTATAGTTGTATTTTTTAATGTGGTGTGGGAGGCTGCGCATTCAGGTATATGCCTTATGCCGCCATCTTGGTTCTCCCCCAATTCCTTCTGTTCTTTACTTGCCTGTCACACTTACCCTTTTAAAAATATCTGATTTCTTTTATTTTACAAAAGAGAAAACTGAGGCTCAAAAGTGGAAGGCCTGTGACTCAAACAAGGTTTATCTGACTTCAAAGCTCCAAAGAATCCAAGCCTTATACTATAAGCTGTTTCAAATTTTTAACTAGTTTAACTAATCTTGTGATGAATATCCTTATAGCAAAAGTTTGTATCCATGATTATTTTATGACTTTAATTGCCAAATTGTATTTGTATTTTATACCAGCATATGAGAGACTAGAGGTAGAACAGCCTCTCTCTATACACACACACACACACACACACACACACAACACACTCTAGAAGGGCCTAGTGCATGATATTTGTGCACGGAGGGGGGGCGGTCCCTCAGCCTGGCCTGCACCCTCTTGCAATCCGGGACCCCTCAGGGGATGTCCGACTGCCAGATGTCCCTGCGGGATGGGGCCTAAACTGGCAGTTGGACATCCTTCTCGCAATCCAGGACAGCTGGCTCCTAACTACTCAT
This sequence comes from Murina feae, assembly GCA_004026665.1. Taxonomy (NCBI): domain Eukaryota; kingdom Metazoa; phylum Chordata; class Mammalia; order Chiroptera; family Vespertilionidae; genus Murina; species Murina feae. The sequence goes on along the minus strand of PVJC01017556.1, from coordinate 28,261 downwards.
TCGTCTGCCTACCTGCCTGATCACCCCTAACCACTTGCCTGCCTATCTGATTGCCCCAAACCACTTTGCCTGCCTGCCTGATCACCCCTAACTACTCACCTGCCTGCCTGATAGCCTGCCTGCCTGATCACCCCTAACCATCTCTGCCTCGGCCACAGCAGCTTCATCTGGAAGGACGTCCAGAAGGTCGTTCAGCTGTCCGATCTAATTAGCATCTTATGCTTTTATTATTATTATAGATAGACATTTTGTGTAAATTTGCAGTATTTATTAGTTTAGGAACATAAAGATATATTATAAAAATGTGTTTGCTTATAATATGGTAATTTCCAAAGTAAACTTATAATTATTATAATTTTATAAATTAATTTTACTTAAAATACATTTAGTTTTGATATGAGTAGAACTAAATGTTTTTAAAATATGGAATGTCTTAATTTTTTTTATAAGAAGCAGCTTAAAAAAATGATACTAGGAGAAATACCAAACATGATAGTTAAATTTAAAAAGTTATAGTTTGTGAATTTACTACCCTCCATGTATCTAGTAGATTCAACTTATTTTCAAAGAGAGACTTAAAGAAGGAGGCAATAGGGTCTCATAATGTCCCATTCTCAACTTTTTTGACATGGAATTTTATCTAATTAACCTTATTTTTTCAGCTTTTACTAACATTGATTTCTTCTTCTAGTATGTCCTTTTTATTTCCTACTTGAATTTCTGAAAACTCAAGTTTGCCTTTATTTGGATAGGTTATTTTATATTTCTAATAAATAAATAATTTTTTGGCATTATATAAAAGATGCAGTTGTGGCAGAAATACAAAGTTCTCAAAAAGCAAGAAAGAGCCTGGCCGATGTGACTTAGTGGTTGAGCATCGACCCATGCACCAAGAAGTCACCCTTCAATTCCTGGTCGGGGTGCATACCCAGGTTGCAGGTTCAATCCCCAGTAGGGGACTTGCAGGAGGCAGCCAATTGATGTTTCTCTCTCATTGATGTTTCTATTTCTCCCTCTCCTTTCCTTGCTCTCTAAAATTAATACAAATATATTTTTTAAAAAGAAAGAAGCAAGAGGAAAATAAAAGGCCAGGCAGTATAAAGTGTTTATTTTGTTTTGTTTTTAGCTAAATTAAAAAAAGAATAGTCTTGGCAGAATTTCAAGCCTTATCTTGGATCAGACATGGGAAATACTGTTATTATTTTATAATGTTTTAAAGATTTGGAAAACCTTAGATTTGGAACAAATCCAATCTAGCCTCACATCTCATGTAGGAATTCAATCTACATGTGGTATTATCTAGTCTTTGCTTGATTATTTTCAGTGACAAGGAAGTCACTACTTCAATGCAGGATGAGATGAAGGGATTGGGCTACTACAAGGTTGTCTTACCCACATCCCTCTAGAAAAGTAGTATCTTCCTCTAGCAATGGCATAGTTATAGATACTAGGTCCTAGCCTGTTTTGCTCAGTGGATACAGCGTTAGCCTGAGGCCTGATTGGTCCTGGGTTTGATTCTAGTCAAGGGCATATACCTTGGTTGCAGGCTCAATACCCAACCCTGGTTGGGGTGAGTGTGGGAAGCAACCAATCGATGTTTCTCACATCGATGTTTCTCTCTCTCTTTGTCTTTCCCCCTCCCTTCAGGGGAAAAGGATAATAGGAGAAATACTCTCAAAGTGGCAAAGAAAATAGATAATTGTGAGAGAGGAGAGAGGCTTTTCGTAAGATTTGATAACGAACAGATCAGGCTTTCACTTTCAGTTATTAGTGGCTACTATTTATTGGATTTTGTCATTACCAGACTAAGAAAAAGCTATTAGTGTCACAGGCAAGCTTCCCTTCCTAATTTTAGTACAAACTTACGTCAACGCTAATTTTCCAAATTTCATTTCCTTTTTCTTTTTTTAAAAAAATATATTTTATTGATTTTTTAAAGAGAGGAAGAGAGAGAACTAGAGAGCCAGAAACATCAATGAGAGAGAAACATCCATCAGCTGCCTCCTGCACACTCCCAAACGGGAATGTACCCGAAACCACGGTACATGCCCCTGACCGGAATCGAACCTGGGACCCTTCAGTCCGCAGGCTGACGCTTTATCCACTGAGCCAAACCGGCCAGGGCTCCTTTTTCTTTTTGATGTTGTCCTGCCCAGCCACCTGCTTGAGACAACCCATAGCACTGCTCTTCCCACAGGTCTGCTGTCCCCTGACCCCCGACACTACCATTGTAAACTAGATTTCATTTTATTGGCCATATTTGAGCTACAGACCTTTTCTTTACACTCTGGCTTGCTTAGGGGCTTAAGTCTTTTTTATGATCCTCTAAATGTATTCTCTTTTAAACTGGCACTCAAAACCACTTAATGTATAAATGACAACTTCTTAAGCCCTCTAGGGTATTCTGTCCCCTCACACTAAAGTAGCCTCTCTTTTGGGAGAACAGGAAGGAGAACTCTTTGTCTCTCCAACCAAAAAGGATATGTATACTTTTCATAAAAATATTTATCTTCAATTCACATTTGTTTCATAACTCAATTTATCCCAGAATAGATTTTTTGTTGTTGTTAATCCTCACTGAGGATGTTTTTCCATTGATTTCTAGAAAGAGTGAGAGGGAGGGAAGGAAGGGAGGGAGGTGGGGGGGGAGGGAGGGAGGGAGGGAGGGAGGGAGGGAGGGAGAGAGAGAGAGAGAGAGAGAGAAAGAGGTATGAAAGAGAGAGGTGAAAGAGACACATCAATTGGTTGCCTCCCACAGGGTATCAAGCCTGCAACCAAGGTATGTGCCTTGACCAGAATTGAACCTGGTACACTTCAGTCTGCAGGCCAATGCTCTATCCACTCAGCCTAACTGGCCAGAGCTCACAGAATAGATATTTGAAGAGCATTCTAACTTGTTTCATCACAGCCTTTATGGATATTTAATATATTCATCACCTTAATGACTCCTTAATATATTTATCATCTTAATATGTTCATTACTTACCTCTTGCCATGGGAGCTGGGTACTTTTGTCAGAGGATCCAGCTTAAATTTTGGCTTAATGTCAGAAACTGCCATGTGGCCAGTAACTCTGTCTGGAATTCAGAAGGTACAATTAAGGCTTACAGATTAATTTCTCTATAGTGCAACTTTCTTCTGCAACGTCCTCAGCTCAAGACCTGAAACTTGAAGCCCAGGGCCTCAAGGAATGATAAGATATATAAATTAGAGGTTTGTGCAAAGTTGGAAAGCCATGTGGAAGGTCCCCTGGGAATATGTAGAAAAAATTATTTCAGGACAAAACTTATTTTTGAAATCAGTGGGACATTTCATGTTATAATTGACAGAGAATAAAATGTTATAGCATTTCCAAAATACTTAAATGTTTATATCTTGGATACCTGTTTAGTAGTAAGTAGATTTTCCCAGAGTTTCCTTCTGGGAGATCCCTCCGAAACCCATGTGATTTATTAGGAACACACAGGTCTTTCTTAAAAGTAGGAATAGGAGTAGGATACAATGCTATTTTGCTACCCTACACCCTCCTGAATGGACTCAACCACTGTGGCCTCCCTAGTCCTTCTTTTCCACTTGGCATAGAGAGTTAGGGCCTATGAACCAGAAAGTAGGATGGCAGGGCTTCCCAGTTTTATTGTTGCTTTTATCTCTGCAATGATCTTTTCAAAATATAGAGTGTATTAGGTGATTCATTGAGAAGAAAACTGGGTTGCTGACTTAGGAATATTAGATGTATATACTAATAAACCATGAAGAAAAAGTCTCTGGTTAGAGTTCTATCAATTTTCCAGGTCTTCATCTCAGAACCTAGAAATTGGTTTGAGTTTCTAAACAACTCAATGACATGTGCTGAAAATCTGGAAACCTACCACAGAGCTGGCACTCCGGAGAGGATCACAATTTAGGCACTTGAAAGGTGCTGGGAAGTCATCCTCATAGCTCAAAATTATCATTCCTTTAAAAAACTACTTTCAACATCTCATAAAGATTATACATTTAAAAAAAAAAGACTGTGTAGATTCCCACAAAATTCATATATTTACCTATTTTTAGACCATGCTACTTACCACTTCTGGGCTTCAATCAGATCAAGAATCCCATAAAGGGTTTGTTCCATCATACAACTGTGACCTCATTCACTCCTCAGCCACAGGCTCAGGGTGAGAATGACCCACAAGCTCCTTCTAGGTTTAGAGCAACTGTGTTTTCAATGTGGTTCACTCAGCACCCTTGAGGTATGTGTGGGTATAAATTATAGAATAAGAATGTTGACACCATTGGGATTTCAGGGAAGGTGAATTAAAAAAATACTGTATTAATATATTTTCACATTAAACATTAGTGAATTAAAAATTGTTCAAGTAAAAATTTTACCCAACACCTTATTTGAATGGTGATTAAGAACAATTTTATTGATTGTTTAAGCCTAGGAAGAGGGACCAAAAAAATCAAACTCTTACTGGTTTGTAGCCTATAGTATTATTGGAAAGAGAACTTTAAAAAGAGCAATTAAAGACAGGATTATGATTGATTGTTTTAATCAGAAACTTTAATATTCAAGATCTAATATGTCTCACGGTATTGTAAATCCCCAGCACAGGAATTAGGAGTATGTTTTGTTTTTTATGATAGCCACCTTGATGAGTGTGAGGTGATACCTCAGTGTGGTTGGATTTGCATTTTCCTAATGATTAGTGAAGTTGAGTATCTTTTCACACGATTGTTGGCTATTTGTCTATCTCCTGTGGAAAATGTCTATTCATGTCTTTTGCCCAATTTTTAATAGGTTTTTATTGTTGTTGTTGAGTTATAGTCCTTTATATATTCTGGATATTAACCTATAATCAGTTATGTGATTTGCAAATATTTTCTTCCATTCTATAGGCTGCCTTTTCATTCTGTTGTCTATGTTCTTTGATGCAGTTTTAAATTTCTATGTAGTCCAATTTATCTATTTTTACTTTTATTGCCTGTGCTGTTGGTGTCATATCTAAGAAATCATTGCCAAATCCAATGTCTTAAAGCTTTTCTCCTATGTTTTCTTTGAAGAGTTTTATAGTTTTAGGTCTCATGTGTCGGGAGAAGTAAAATTTTATATGTAGCATGTAGCTCTGAGGGAGGAATAGTCTAGAGTGAAAGAAGAGCAAAAGCATGTAGAGTAAGCATAGGCTAGGAGACAAGGAACAGTTCAGCCACATTAGAGTATGGGATTACATGAAGATGGTGGGAGCAAAAAAGATTAAGTATATTGGTTTGGGGTTGATTATTAGTACAGAGATAACAAATTTCATCCCCACACAAGTTTAATTTGTCTTATACATCTTTTAAGAAGCTTTTGAATTTCATAAGTGAACACACGCCTAAATTAACTCTATGACTTCTCATGAAAAAATCCAAAGATTAGAAAACATAGGGCCTACATTCCTGCAATAACTGGCAGGAAAAGCAACTGTCACCCCTTTAAATGGAACTTAAGACTTCCTGATTGCCACAATCCCTGTCATTTTTTTCAAGTCTCTTATACCAAGCATGTCACTCATTTAACTTGGTTTTTGTAGGCACGTGTACATCTTGATTGTTGAGCTAAGGGAATGTGGACTTTATTAATATTGAGAAATCCTGAAGATATGTGAGTAGAGATGTTGCATGAATATATCTGTTTTCTATGGGAATTAATTCAACCACATCAAAGAATTGCCTAGGCTCATTGCTTAGGAAGTGAATTAGATGGGGCAGACTATCTGGTATTAGGCTTCTTCTTATGTAGTACTTTTTTATGTTATTTTTTTTCACATCTTTTTTCACTTGAGGAGTAGGATATTTTTTCCCATTGATTTTTAGAGGGGGGGGGATGGGAGAGAGGAGAGAAACATTGATGTGAGAGAGACACATTAATTGGTTGCTTTCTCATGTGCCCTGCCAGGGACAGGGATGGAACCTGCAACTCAGGTACATATGTACCCTCGACTGGGAATTGAACCCACACCCTCCAGTGTGCAGGCTGATGCTCTCTAACCACTTAACGACATCAGCCAGGGCTGTAGAACTTTTCATTAAACAAGAAAAAGGAGTAATATGGGAAAAGGTTATATCTCAATGTTGTTTATAATTTGTGAACTCTGAAAATCCAATATCTTAGGTAATGTCTAGTTCACCCTTGCAGTTAAAGATGTATGAGCCTTAATGAGAAGAGAATCTCACCAGCTGTAATTACATTTGCCAAGTATTCTATTGTGTAAATGTACACAGTTTTTTTATCCACTCGTTTGCTGATGAGCACTTAGGCTGTTTCCAAATTTTAACTATTGTAAATTGTGCTGCTATGAACACAGGAGTGCATATATTCTTTCTGATGAATGTTTCAGATTTCTTAGGATATATTCCTAGAAGTAGGGTCACTGGGTCAAATGGGAGTTCCATTTTTAACTTTTTAAGGAAATGCCATACTGTTTTCCACAGTGACTGCACCAGTCTACATTCCCACCAGCAGCAGTGTACTAGGGTTCCTTTTTCTCCATAACATCACCAACACTTGTCGTTTATTGATTTGTTGATAGCCATTCTGGCAGGTGTGAGGTGATATCTCATTGTCATTTTGATTTGCATCTCTCGCATTATTAGTGACTTTGAGCATTTTTTTCATATGTCTCTTGGCTTTCTGTAGGTCCACGCTGGAGGAGTCTATTTAGGTCCTTTGCCCACATTTTTTAATTGGATTGTTTGTCTTCCTTAAGGTGTATGAGTTCCCTATATATTTTGGAGATTAACCTCTTATCAGATATATCATTGGCAAATATGTTCTCCAATGTAGTGGGCTCTCTTGTTATTTTGTTGATGGCTCCTTTTGCAGTGCAGAAGCTTTTTATTTTAATGTAGTCCCATTTGTTTATTTTTTCCGTAGTTTCTATTGTCCTAGGAGATGTATCAGTAAACTTTATTGCTACAAGAAATGTCTGAGCTTTTGGTGCCTATGTTTTCTTCTAGGACTTTTATGGTTTCAAGTCTTACAGTTAAGTCTTTTACCATGTTTGGCAATTGTAAATAATGCTGCTATGAACATAGGGGTGCATATATGCTTTCTGATTGGTGTTTTGGGATTCTTAGGATATATACCCTTTTGATCGCTGGTTCAAAAAGCAGTTTAATTTTTTAATTTTTTAAGGAAACTCCATACCGTTTTCCACAGTGACTACACCAGTCTGCATTCCCACTAACAGTGCACTAGGGTTCCCTTCTCTCCACATCCTCACCAGCACTTGTTGTTTGTTGATTTATTGATAATCGCCATTCTGACTGGTGTGAAGTGATAACTCATTGTAGTTTTTATTTGCTTCTCTCTAATTATTAGAAAAAGTAAGATTTGAAACTTGCTACAATAACAATAAATTACCTTCTAAATGTTTTTATACATAAATAAAAATTCTAGTTAATGAAGCAGAGTAATAGAAAATTATTGGTATAGTTTGGATCAAATCACTATAAAAATATGAGGATTTACAGAGTCAATATATACACCTATGACCCTTACATTTCTTTATGGTGAGCTACTTAGTGGCAAAGACTGCCTTTGTCATCTTAGCACACTTGTAGTTGAACATAAAACCTGGTATGGTCAAGGCTCAATAAATGTTATTGAAAAAGTTGGAAGATGGGGGAAAATACAAACAGCTGAAACCAGAAATTCTGCATATTCATACTCAGGTTTAGTCACTAGATGACATTAAATATTTTAAAAGTCATTTTATACCTAGAAAATTTATTGAGTATATAGAATTCCTCATAATATCCCAATGTTAGAATGGGTAAAAACAATTCTAAAAATTTTCTAAGGCCACATATAAAGGTTTTATGTACGTATGATGAACTTTTAAAAATATATATATATTTTATTGATTTCAAAGAGGAAGAGAGAGGGAAAGAGAGAAATATCAGTGAGAGAGAATCATTGATTGGTTGCTTCCTACACCCCCCCCCCATTGGCGATTGAGCCCACAACCAGAGCACGTGCCCTGACCACGACCGAATTGTGACCTTCTGGTTCATAGGTCAACACTCAACCACTGGCTGGGCGGTATGATGAACTTTTGATAACCCTAGTCCTTTGCCTACCTCACTGAACAACAACAACAAAAACTAATGCACTGCACGAGATAAGACTATTCCCTATTTCCAAGAAACTGAGGAGTTTACTTCAAGGAGCACCATATCACTATTAAAACCATTAAATACTTTGGCCAAATTTGTCCCAAGAAACTTTGGCCCAAGAAACTTTGAGGAGTTTACAAAGGTCAACTTTTTGGAGACTTTAAAAAAAAAGAGAGAGACCTTGAAAATTCTATGGGAATGTTAGGTAGTGAAGATTTACGCTCCTTAACAGGAATATCAGATTTTTCTAGAGCAAGAAATTTTCTTATTTTTTATAATGTCTATTTGAAATATAGAAAGAATATTTGCAAACTGTATTAGTTATGAAGCATGATAACCACTAAACCACTGTGAACCCACCATTGAAAAATCCTATATAATAAAAGGCAAATATGCAAATTATCCCCTCGACTGGGAGTTTGATCGGCAGTTCAACCAGCGGGTGGGACCAGCCCGACAACCACCCTTGTCCCCCCTCTCCCCCCAGCTGGCTCCACCCCTGACTGGCTTCCCCCACCCCAATCAGAGTGGGCCAGCCAAACGCACCTGTGCAGGAATTCATGCACTGGACCTCTAGTATTGGTATAATACCATTAGAGGCCCGATGCATTAGAGGCCCGATGCATGAAATTTGTGCAGGAGTAGGCCTTCCTTCCCCTGGCTGCCAGCAGGCACCCAGGAACTGGGCTTCCCTAGCAGCCCTGGCTTCGTCCGGAAGGTCATCCAGAAGGATGGCCAGTCTAATTAGCTTTGATTATTATAAAAGATTTCATCTGTTTCTGTGCTTTTCCCATTTCATTCTCCTGCTTGCTTCATAAAGAGCACAGATTTTTGAAAACCTACCAACCTCTTGCCCTCGCCAGTTTGGCTCAGTGGATAGAGCCTCTGCCTGCAGACCGAAGGGTCCTGGGTTCAATTCTGGTCAAGGGCTCGTACCTCGGTTGCAAGCTCTGCCCCGGCCTGGGCCCTAGTGAGGGCTGGTGCAGGAGGCAACCAATCAATGTGTTTCTCTCACATTGATGTTTCTCTCTCTGTCTTTCCCTCTTTATTCCACTCTCCCTAAAAATCAATGAAAAAATATCCTTTGGTGAGGATTAACAACAACTAAACAACAACAACAAAAATTTACCAACCTCTTGCCTTTTACACATAATTTTAAACAGGATGAACACATTATTCCTTAATTTTGTTTTCAAGCTCTATAAAATTGTTATGCTATAGCAATCTGAGACTTGCTTTTTCATTCAATATTATATTTCCAAGAATCATCCATATAGTATATTGCTATCATTCATTTTCACCGCTAGTATTCCATTACATGCCAATTGTTTGTATCACACTTTATTGTTTGGAGGATTTTTTTGTTGTTGTTAATCCTCACCTGAGGATATGTTTCCCTTGATTTTTAGGGAGAGTGGAAGGGAGAGGAAGAGACAGAGAGAGAGAGAAACATAGATGTGAGAGAGAGACATCGATTGGTGGCCTCCTGCATGCCCTAACCTGGACCAGGGCCAGGATGGAGTCTGCAACTGAGGTATATCTGCCCTTGCCAAGAAGCTAACCCGCCACCCTTCAGTCCTCGGGCCCGAGGCACTATACACTGAGCCAAACGGGCTAGGGCTGTTTGGTTTGTTCATTTTTGCTATTGAGATCAGTGCTGCTTGAGCATTCTTGAACATGTCTCCTTGCACATTAGTGCAAGAGATTGTCTGGGATTTATAGGTAAGAGTGGGTCTTCTAAGCCATGGGTTATGAAAACCTCAAGACATACTACATAATGTTTTTCAGAGTTGTTTTACCACTTTCACCACATTTACTTTACAGAATTTAATTCTTAACTTGTGCCAATTTGGTGGGTATAAGAAGGTTATGGGTGACTGTGGTCTCTGCTGAACAAGGCTTGAGAGAACATCCTCTGCACCTGTTCCCGGGAGGATTCCCACAGGCCTGCCCTCAGGAAGCTTCCGGGGCCTCCAGGCCAGCTGCTGCCAAGGGCTCTCTCCCTTCCGGTCTCAGTGCCGCCCAGAGAGCGGCCTGCTCCCCAAGCTCGGTGACCCCCCCCCCCCCCCCCCCCCCCCCCCCCCCCCCCCCCCCCCCCCCCCCCCCCCCCCCCCGCCTCCTAGAAGGATCGCCGGCTCCGCCCGTGCCCCTCACTAGGCCCCGGGACTGTCTGATCCTGTCTCTGCCTGTCACCTCGGGCCCTCTATGGAACCCTCACTCTCCTTCGAGAATGTTCTCCATTCTCCCTCAGCCTCGGACGCTCTTCCTTCCCTTCGCCTCAGCAAGTCGGGCCTCCCCACCTCTGTCCCCTGAGAGCCCCACTTCCGGCCCCCTGGGTTCCCCGGGTTCCCTCCCACTACCCTCACTCCCTGCCACCAGTTCCCAGGCGTCTGTCTGCTGGTCCTCACCTCCAGTCCCACAGGTCCTCGCGCTGCTGCCTTCACGCGCTTCCGCTCGTGGTGCCCCGCCCCCAGGTCACCTGACCCAGCTCGAGGCCCCGCCCGTTGAGCACCTCCGCCAGGGCCTCCCGGGCCGGAGCGAGGGCTCAGCTCTGCACAGACTGGACTGCCCCATGTGTCGAGGCCGCGCTGGTCTGCGCCACCTTTTAAGGGCCTGTGACCTCAACTACTATAGTGGCGGGCTTCTCTCTGCGTGCTTTTCTTCCCGCGCCTGGGCCTCCATTTCGCCCTTTATCCTTCATGCTCCTATTCTTCACGCAGCTCTGTTCATTCTCTGGCCCTCTGTTGCACCCTAGTCTGGCCCCATTTTAATATCACTTCTTGTCTATCTTTTATATAAATACATAAAATTTTTAAATATATTTTTATTGATTTCAGAGCGGAAGGGAGTGGGAGAGATAGAAACATTAATGATGAGAATCATTGATTGGCTGTCTCCTGTACGCCCCCTACTGGGGAAGCAAGGCGCAACCCGGCCGTGTGCACTTGACCGGAATTGAACCAGGGATCCTTCAATCTGCAGGCAGCTGCTCTATCCACTGAACCAAACAAGCTAGGGCTCTTCTTGCCCATCTTTGAATACTTCCCACCTTCCTCTTTTTCTAAACCATTCCATCCTCTTGGTTCTTCTGCTCACAGGTGAGCAGCAGCTTAAAGCCATTTGTGCCATTGCTTTGCTGACATTTGTTCCAGGCTTCAGAAGATGAGTCCTTACTTTTGGGAGACAGACTAAGGGGTTTTCTGTTTGTTTGTTTTTGTTTTAATCAACTTCTCTTTTCCTGCATCCTGCAAATGAAATGATACTCGTAAAAGAAAAGACAAAGCATTTTTGTGTTTTTTTTTCTCGCGTTCCCTAGTTATGATGTCATTAAAAGGTTGTGTAAAGCCAATTCGGTGAAGTTAATCATTTGCAAGATTTTCTAAAGTTGTAAATGCTCTGTCAAGCAAAGAGTGTTTTGAAAATATTTTCTTCCAAAAGCTCACAATTTAAGTATCTTTTCTTTAAAACCATCTAAGCAATTTGTTCACATGAATTGATCCAACCTGAGCTCTCCATTATTTACATTGTGGTGAATAGCGTGGGTTTTATAGACAGATCTATCCAAGTTCAATTCTTAACTATTTATTTAATGAATGCAGTGGGGCAAATTACTTATGCTTTCTCAGTCTCAATTTTCTCATTCTTCCAGGATTGTGACAATTAAAAATTGCATACGCGCTCAATAAATGTTACAATAGTTAAGTCCTTCAGTGATGCTACTTCGTACTTTAAGCACTCCTATGTAGCCATTCTTTAGTACTTTTAAAGAAATATATGTTTAGTGATTTTGAGAGGAAGGGAGAGGGAAAGAGAGAAACATCAATGATGACAGAGAATCATTGATTGGCTGCTTCCTGCATGTCCCCAACTGAGGATTGAGCCACAACCTTGGGCATGTGCCCTGACCAGGAATTGAACCCTGACCTCTTGGTTCATAGGTCATTGCTCAACCACTGAACCAAACAGGCCAAGGTGAAAACATAGTATTTATTCTGAGCCACGTGCCCAATTAAAAATTAGGAGTTTTAGTATTATGTGAGTTTTAATATTATGTGAAAACATATGTGGGGACACAATGGGTGATTATAAGGGTCAGGAAAAGCAAAGTCCAGCATACATCCATCAACATTTTTCCTTTCTTAACAAAGTATTTTCATTAATCACCAATGATATTTACACACCCATTACCCTGGCCTCTCCAAAGAGTAATGCCAGTTGTGTATGAGTCATGGGAAAACCCAAGTAATATATTAGGTAAAACACAATGAATAGTGAAACTTTTCCCTTACAAAGTTCTTTTCAGGGACACCAATGGAGCTTTTGCCTTTTAAAGGCTCTTAAATATCATAGTGTTGCTTTCTAGATACTTATATTCAGTGTGCACTCTTTGGTGTACTGTCAGAAAATACACAACTGATGAAAATGTTTCCTCTATGCAAGAGGTTGGAGAGACATCATTATGACAACAGCTTCATGGAACACAATCATGTTTCCTAACCTATAATTTTCCTTTCACATAGAAACCATTCTTATTAAGTGGATGTAAATTTTTTTATTTACCAATATGGTTAACCTTGATCACAAGCATTTATTATGTTTTTTTGAAATTTTTATTTCGGAGAGGAAAGGGGAGGGAGAGGGAAACATCAATGATGTGAGAGAGAATCATTGATTGCCTGCCTCCTGTATGCAACCAGGACAACAAGTACTAAATGGCTTTTTTTGTTTGTTAATCCTCACCTGATTTTTTGGCTATTTTTTTTCCATTGATTTTTAGAGAGAGTGGAGGGGAAGGAGGGAGAGACAGAGAGCGAGAAAAACATTGATGTGAGAGAGACACATCGTTTGTTTGCCTCCTGCATGCGCCCCAACCAGGGCCAAGGATCAAATCTGAAACCCAGGTACATGCCTTTGACCAGAATCAAACCCCAGACCCTTTGGTGTGTAGGCCAATCCTCTAACCACTTAGCAACACTGTTCAGGGCCTAAATGGCTTATTTGCTATTTCTTCTTCACATCAGTATGAAAAATGAATGCACTGAAATTCTGAGACAACCTTAAAATTTGGTCCCAGTGGTTATTAAATGGCTTTTACTCTAGAGTCAGACCTCAGAGGCCAAGAGTTAAGGGATTACAAATAGGATTTCACATAGAGCTTTTCATTTAGTTTTCACATACGGTCCTCCATTTTCATCCAGACATTTAGTCATTAGTTACCATACTGTACATAAAACAGTGGGTCTTACAAAATTTCATCATAAAAGGACTCAGTCTATGTTCACATAATCCTTTTATGCCATGCACTCTATTGTGTTTAAAAAATTTACATTAGTAAGGAATGTAAGATTCAAAGGCAACAATTATGAGTGTTCTGTAAAGTACTTCAATCACACTCTGCTGGCGCTAAATACATTTTAAATTGCAAAAAAGAGAACTTATATATTCTAAAGTCTTATTCTGGCATCCTATTGGATGACATTAACGATTAAGATTTCAACCCCATCTCCCGTGAATACATGTGAGAGTATTTTCTTGCTTCAGCTTGGTACACATAAAAAGTTTTCTTAGATGCCCTCCAAGTATTTTGTTAGCTACCCTCCACTCTCTGTGATTCTGATCTATTACTTTATTTTTAGTTTTTCATGGGAATTTGTGGCTGTGAGTGAACCCAAGAGCCTCTGACCACTTGGAAAATGGATTTTCATTTTGTGAGTATCTGGCTTTCTTAATCTGTCAGCTAAGGTGTGTTCTTAATCTTTTAGTCACTGAACTAACATACTGGAAATTTCTTTCTAGGCCAGAACAATAGGTATGTGAATCCTTAAATCAGTGATTCTCAAACTTGAGCGTTTAACAGAATCACCAAGAAGGCTTATTAAAACACAAAATGCTGGGCCCACGCCCAGATTTTCTGAGTCAGTGGTTCTGGGGTGAGGCCTGTGAATTTTCATTCCTAACAAGTTCCTGGGTAATACTGATGCTGATGGTCCTGGAACCACATTTTGAGACCCACTGCCTTAAATAAAGGGGCGTTTAAATGGTCCTGTAAATAATTTACCATTAAGCCTTATTTTACCAGTTCATGCTTCCTGTAAACAGAACCTAGACTAAATTAACCGACTGTTCTGTTGAGGCTATACAAGTTCCTAAAAATCCCCAATTAGAAAAAAAAAGTGACTCTTGGAACAGTAATAGCCTACTCATTTTGGAAATGTTATTAAAGTCTAAAGAAAAGCTCTAGGTTCTGAAGCTAACTTTAGTTTCGATAGTAGTCGTCATTCTGTTGCATTTGGAAACACGCTTGTTCTAAAATAATCATTATTTTCACCCAAAGGAAACAGAAATAACAACACAGGAAGCACTGGGCAGCCTTAGGCCACTTCTTTTTGGAAAACACATTTAATTTATTGTTGCACAACTCAAACAGAGGAGGTGGTTAGGAAATCGGGAAAGCACTTAAGTCATTTCAACCAGTAACATTTAATGGAGAGAAGTATCTTGAAATCATGGATGGGCTAGGAATATCAGAATGATAAAGAACTGACTATGTGACAACTTATCAGGAATGTTCAAAGTTTCCCATTACTGTCCACAGACCCTGAGACTGAACGTGAAATACCTCCAAAAGAGTGGAGCGCGAATGGCCTTTTTGTGCTATGTTATTTGATGCCAAAATACTATTCAGATGTTCACCCCTCATGACGCCAAAACTTACTGCTATATGCTCTCTCCCGAACACATTACAGGTTCCCTTAGATAGAGACAAACAGTGCTGGTCCTCAAGGCCTATGAGCCTCATTCCAGAAGCTCACACAAGATTCCCATTGATGTTTTAGCCTATTGGATACATATTCTTTCTCCTTAGATATAGTTTCTTTATATAAGCCATCTGATCTGAAGAAAATGTGCTATTACTCTAATGGGCTCTTATCTCCTGAGCTGAAGGTGACAGGCTCTAAACTTCTTGGATTCCTTATCCATCCCTCATTTATCCCTCCACTATGTTACCATCCCCTCCAGTAAAGGGTAATCCGTGGGTCAGACAGGGCTCAGTTTCCCCATTCCTAATTCCAAGGCATATTCTCAAGGTTAATACCTGGATACAAATCACACAT
Organism: Murina feae; assembly: GCA_004026665.1. Lineage (NCBI taxonomy): Eukaryota > Metazoa > Chordata > Mammalia > Chiroptera > Vespertilionidae > Murina > Murina feae. The sequence continues at coordinate 13,001 of PVJC01017556.1, read as the reverse complement.
TTAGCTACTTCTTCTGGATGCCTCTTCCCTAATATGTGGATGCAAATGTGTGCAAAGTGAACTAAGAAATAGGAACTAATTGGAGCTTAAAGACTACAGTGTCAGGAGATGTAACTGCTAACAAAAGTTGGAGAAGAGGCTCTAAGACAGAATAGAAGGGAGGCTTTTTCATTGAATGACATCTGTGACATGGAATGACATCTGCTCTTGCCAAAGCCAAAGTTTGGTCTCTCTGCCAACTAAAAAAAATAAACAATATCAACATCCCACAGAATCTTCATGGTGATCTTCCTTTGATCTCAAAGTAAGTCCCAACATCTTAGAATTCTGACCCCAAAAGCAACCTTCTAGATTGACTGGTCCAAACCCATCGTTTTTCAAACTAGAAAACTGAGCCTCAGGGAGAACAAAGTGACTTGTCTTAATTAAGTTTAAATATTCCTTAACTGCAATACTGAGGCCAGGTCTTAGATTTTCTGATCATCAGATCGCTGTTTATAGATCCTCCCCGTTTTCTTGGAGACTGAGAGGGTAGTTGTTAATGTAAACACCAGTGGAGCAACTGCTATTGCTATTGCCCATTCCCTCCTCCTCAGGAAAGGACCAGCATGTCCATGCATCCGTCCCCAGGCTTCCAGGATAAGAAAGCCTTTACAGATCCCACAACTGCGCAGTGACTTGCTCTGAGTAATGCCACATGGGGCTGTCTATATCTAGCCCAAGTCTATGTGGCTTTTTTATACTCTCCTTCCTTGTCATCAGATAAAATTACAAATATAATACAAGTGTGTTTATATACATGGTCCTTTAGTTTAAGCCTCATTGTGGTTCCAGGTGCCCCAATGAGAAAAAGAAAATAAAATTGCACTTGTGACCTCTCAGATTAACGACTGAGTTAGAATGAGGTTGCCCAGCCCGAGGGAGAAGAGGCCACACATGCTGATACAACTGGCCATCAATTCACCCTGGCACTTATGCCCAGCACAGACTCAGAGACCCGTGGGAATGACTCCTCAAGACACCCCAGAGGTAGATAAAGGCAATCAGCCCCGTGGATGGATTTAGCACATAAAAGCACAGGGTAGGGTGTGTGGAAGTGCCTTGGACAAGGGGCAGAAGGCCTGAGGGTGGGCCAGACCTCTGGCTCTAACCATAGCACCCTTTCTGGGAGGAAAAGCTTTGGCCATGAAAGTCCCAGTATGCAGCAAACGTCTACAGCAGTGAGAATGCGGAAGTTGGAGGTAAGAGGCAGTGCTGGTCTAAGGGTGAAACATTTCCAAATGAACCTGTAGGATGGAGCTGCCAATGGGACAAATCTGAAGGGTCATTTTGAGCTGCAGGACCCTGGCACATTCCCCAGGCCGTGCACGACCCTTGATGGCCCTGCCATGCTCTCTCCCAATAGATCGAAGAATCTGGTAGCAAGGACTCCCCTACTGAGAGAACCATGCTGCATTGAGGTGATAGCAAAAGGCACGGGCAGCTCTGATGATTCGTCTCTCCCCTGAATTCTCCTTCAGCCTGAGGGAGGGGAAAGGAGACAGGGGAACGGGTGACACAAGGCTACAAAGCCCAGCAGTTCCTGCCATCGCTGCTGAGAGTCAGGCTGGAGAACCATAAACTCAGGGCAGAATCAAAGTCCCGTTCTCTGGAATGAGAGGTCTCAGCCCTGCTCTGTTCTTCAGGGAGAATGGCCGGAGAAGGAAAGCTGGCTTCTCTCTGAGGTAATGAAGAACATCTGCTCAGCTACGTAGGTCACCCTCAGGTTAAGCAGGAGGAATCCCTGAAGGAGGCGTTCTGAGGACAAAGGCTGAGGAGCTCCGCTGATCTGGGACATGCCACGAGTTTTAAATTACACATTCCCCCATACACAACCCACTCACACGCACTCACGCACAGAGACCCACACTCCCACCATTCACATTCTCCCACCCCACCTCACTCCAAGTCCCCAATCCCGCCCCACAGACACTGTCCCCTGTAAACATGACGGCAGAGATGCCCACAATCCGGGGACGCTCTGCTAGTGATCTGAGGACGAATGCTTGTCATTAAGTGCCCCGGTAGGTGATGTTGGTGAAGGTGGATGTGGCCTCTTTATACAGTGGGTTGTTGGCCTGTGGAGAGAATAAAAAAGGGTCTTACAGTGAATCTTGAATTCCACCCTGCCCTCAAGGCTTATACTTTCATCTGCGAAATTTGCCCAAGAGATCCTTCTCTGAGATATACCATCGGTGAACAGCTTAATGCTCATTGTACTCACACATTCACTCTTAAGATGGGAATGGATTGAGAGAGAGAGAGAGAGAGAGAGAGAGAGAGAGAGAGAGAGAAGATGGAATGCCATCCTGCCACTATTTCTAAGGGGTTAAATTCATCCCATCCCTTTTTGGTGATCCCAAACATTTCAGGATAGCTTTGAACCATCAGTTCCTCCCTCTCTCCCACACTCTCTCTCTTGCCCTTTTCCCTTTATTGTGACCATGCTGGGGAAATAGGCACGGAAGAGAGATGTAGAAAGTGGTGTTTGGAACATAAAGGAAAGCTTTTACACAAATAATTCGGAATATGTTCTCATCTTATCCCTTCAAGCACTACCCACAAACTGTCAGGTTATCAGGAAAAAGACAGACCCTCACTAGATTTCCCAAATTATTTTCTAGTAAAAAGTGACAAATGCCATAACGTCTGGTGGCTCTTACTGGTAGCTTCAAGAAGCACAACACGTTCTCACGTGCCTCAGAGGCTCAGGATTTCTACATTTTCTGAACAGGAACATCTCAGTTTCTTGGGACCCTGGGGTACAAAGGCCTGAGGTCCTCATCCAACGGGAACAAACTTATAGCCTAAACTTGGACAGTCAGGGAGTCAAATGGCCATTTGGAAGGTCCAGAAAAAAAGCTGAAATGAAGACGAGCCAAAGGAGAATTGAATTAAATTAAGTATATGGAAGGTTCTCAAAAAATGTTTGTTTGGATTCAATTAAGATAAACTGCAGGGAGCACAAAAGTGGAGTCTGATTTAGAAGCTGTCATCTTCATGTGAGAAAACAGAAATGAATAAGATGGGATGACATCCTGCTACTATTCCTAAGCAATTGACCCAAAAGGGAATAATCGAATTCCCTCCCCTTCTCTGTACTCGGTTTCCTTATCTACAAATGGGTATAAAAATGTTGCCTGTCACATAGGGTTGTTATAGGGTGAGATAAGTCAATCCATGTACCAGTTCTTGGTACATGGTGACTCCTCAGTAAATGCTAGCTATTTTAGTATTTTTTCCTGTTTGTGTTTAATGCTTTAAATCTCATTAGTATATAATGTGTTATGTATTCTATATATATTCTGTGTTCTCCATGTAGGAGTCTCAAGTTTGTCCCGTCTCCCTCTATTGGAGATTGTTTCCTTTTTATCTATTTATAGTGTTCACAGCAGAGTTGGGCCCTATCTGTGCTCAGTCAGTACTCACTGATGTGGCCTGTGGTGACTGGTGGTAGAGAGAGAATCAGGTGGTTTCCAGGAAACATAAGGACAGCGGAACAGTTAGACCACCTCCCAGTTTCCAGATCAGAGGCTAAATGGAAAACTACCGGCTGAACCTGGCCACCAGAAGCATCTGCTGCGACCACTTCAGGCTCCAAGCCAACAGCTTAAGAAAATCCAGCCCAGTCTCTTACCGTGTCCCATTTTGCTCTGGCTCGTTCTTCTTCAAATTTTGCAAACTCCTTCCTATCATGGATGGTGATGAGGAGCTTCCAGATGAGCAGAGTAGCAAGACCAATCAGCAGAATGGCCCCCATCACTGAGAGCAGGACCACCAGGATGTCAGGGCCCTTGGGACACTCTGTCAGGAGATAGCACAGAGCAGGGTGGTTGTGATTGGAACACAAATCACTTGAACTGGCTACAAATAAGATCTTTTTTTATTGATTTCAGAGAGGAAGGGAGAGGGAGAGAGAGCTAGAAACATCAACAATGAGAGAGAATCATTGATTGGCTGCCTCCTGCATACCTCACACTGGGGATCAAGCCACAACCTGGGCATGTGCCCTGACCAGAAATATAGCCGGGACCTCCTGGGTTCATAGGTCAATGCTCAACCACTGAGCCACGCTGGCTGAGCTCAATTACTATTTAAAGGGAGAGGGGGCAACCTTTAGGACAGAAATCATCTGTGCTGAGTGGCTTAAATCAGGCCGTGAGCCTGTCACCCATAGGTAGAGTCTAGACAATTTGATGTGGGCTCACACAGCATTTATTAAACATTTTATTTTAATGGCAACATTGGATAATCAGGAGTCTCCCCTTGAAATTTCAGATTCTTCTTTTAAAAAATCCAATAATCTAGAAACATTGAACCTATATTTTTACCAGGGTAACAACTGGCGAGGGCTGAGGAGCAGCTGCCCCTTTTATTTATTTATTTGATTTAAATATGTTGTTATTGATTTCAGAGAAAGGAAGGGAGAGGGAGAGAGGGAGAGAAATATCAATGAAGAGAGAGAATAATCAATCGGCTGCCTCCTGCATGCCTCCTACTGGGGATAGAGCATGCAACCCGGTCATACGCCCTGACCCGGAATTGAACCATGATCTCCTGGTTCATGGGGTGACACTCAACAACTGAGCCATACTGGCCAGGCACAACTGCCTCTTTTAGATGGGACACGCTGGCCACAGTCCTCACCACTTGCTCTTTTCTCCACTAAACAGTAGCAAAGTATGGTTTGTCGTTGAGTCTCTGCTACTGTGTGTGGGCTCTGGAACCAGACTGCGTGGGTTTGAATCCTGGTTTACCACTTACTTTGCTATGTGACCTTTGATAAATTAACCTTTCTGGGTGTCTGCTTCCTGTTTTACCATCTTTAAAATGGAGAAAGTAGCACACCGACTTTGAAAACTTGCTATGAGGAATACTTCAGGAATTAAAAGAACTCAGAACAATGCCTGGCATAGCATTCGTGTGCAATAAATATCAGCTACCATTATCGGTGGTGTTCTTGTTATACCTGGCTGTTTTCACTAATTTATTTACTTAGCTCCTGTAAGTATTTGAGTTTGCTACCCTAGTTCAAATATTTACATCCCCGAGGGCTGGGAACCTGATGACCTTTTTCAGCATACTTAGAGACCAGGCGGCCCGCCAACCAAGACAATATTTTGGGTTCCTTCCCAAAATATGTAGTCATCTAAAATCCTAAACCTATTGAGAGCTGACTTCCTCTTCAACCCCAGTCAACAACCAACACAGACAGAGATGCGTCACCCTCCTGAGGGCCAGGATAAGTATGCTCAGCAGAGCTCTGCTTCCCATAACCACAAGTGTCTGATGGGTGACCTCACTCCAGCAACTTCTCAGGTGTTATGTAATTAAGTGTTTGTCTATATGCCTCCTGATGAGTCTGGAGAGGAGGTCACACCCACTTTCCACACTGTCTCCCACCTTCCTCTCTAAACATGCACCCTATGTTCACCACACACTGTCCAAAAACAACCACCACCACAAACCCAAGCTGGCATTTCCCAAGCCACCAAATTACAACCTGTCTATGATTAAAGGAGCGCCTAGAGAGAAGCTGTGAGGTTCCAGTGTCTGAGTTCCCAGGGGTGAAAGCCTCAGTTCTTCTGGGGAAAAACAATTACGAATTCTCTGGAAGATTGAGGGAGGGCCAAGCCTCCCAATCCCAAGGTGAAATCTCTTCAATTCTGCATGTCAGTATGAGCAGGACAAGCAGAATGCCAGGAGGTCTTTGTAGGGTGGGGATATCTGTTAACCATCTGTCTTGAAAGGGGTAGATGGCAGGCTTCCTGCAGGGAGTCTCTGGAGAGTCCTTCCAGCCACAGTGACGAAGACCCATGGTGGGGTCAGGAAAGACTGGGTAGGGTTAGCAGATTTGACAAACAAAAGTACAGGAAGTCCAATTAAATTTGAATTCATAACATTTTAGCATCAGTATGTACCAAATATTGTATGGACATACTGTATTTTATCAGGCAATCCTATCCAGGAGCAATGAGGGCCTAGCTAAGGCCTAACTCCACTTAGTCAATGCCAAACCCTTTGGCAATCTCTCTCTACTACCCTGCAGTGGCTCGGTCTTTCAAAGAGAGCCTCTTCAAGGGCATGGGTTAGGAAGAGAACTAAAATAATCTCCTTCTATATTCCAGTAGAATGCTACATTCTACTCAAAGCCAGAACCCCCTGAAAATGGTTCAGGTTTGGTGAGAAGAGAGAGAGGCAGAATGTGGAAGTTCAAGGCAATAAGGCAGGAAGTCTGGGTCTGGGTCCTCTCTGCTGATGTGGAGGGAGAGGCCCACTGTCAGTAAGTTAGAAACGTTACCTCTCCACAGGGGTTATTTGAAGCATTCTGGGTTATCACAATTCCAGGTAGAAGGTTCCAGTCTCAGAATACCCAGCCAAAAGATTTTGGTAAGTGACACAGCAGAAGCAACAGCAAGGATTATTGTAGCAAAGAGATGAGGTAATCTGCAAGATTATATACCTCGAGAGCTAGGTAAATAAATTCATGAAAACAGCTGGGTGTAAAAGCAAGAACATACCATCCTTCTGAAATGAGAAGGGGCAAAGGTACCCCTAAGGTGGGTGTGGAAAACCTGTGAAATGGTTTAACACAGATGGATGGGAAAGTGTGAGAATGTCACGTCCAAATAATCCACATCTGCTCCTCCCAGATACACACCCAGACTTCTCTCTCCTCTTCCCCATGTCAGCTTCCCCTTGAGTCACTAAATAAAACTAAGATGATGCCCTTTCTTTCTCTTCCTTTTCCCTATGAAAGGTGAGAGCTCTGGAAAAAGCGGATGAACAATATCACAGATGGGGGCACCATGCTCTCCCATACCCACGGCAACAGCAACAAACTGGGTGACATCAATGTAGCAGCTCTTTGCCCACTTTCATCCTCTTCCTTCTATAAGCAGCTAAAACTGTCCTCCTAACAGATACCAAGATGTGTATAAGCCTGCCTGTCTCCTAGGAATAAGCGGTCCTATTGATTCATTCACAAGCCGTTTATTATCTTTTCTGTAGATGACTGAGCCAAGTATGGGGATGTAACAATTGATAAGACAGACAGTACCCGTGTTTATGGAATTTATAATCTACTGAGACTGGTGGTTGAAGAAGCAATTCAACAGTGTGATGAAGGCCTTTTAAGGGAAGCAGGGCTCCTATGAGACTAAACCTAGGAGCACTAAACCTGGTCAGCGGAATGAGGCTGGAGGAGGCCTGAGAAGGCTCATTGGGGCAAGTGATGTGTCTAAAGCATTATCACTTCAGAATATTGGGGTACGTCTCAATTACCAAGATCATTAATGAAGAACACAGAGGCAGCATTTTGTGGAAATAGATCAGGGCTCAGGACTCTGGATTTTTTTTTTTTTTTAAACAAGGAAACATACAAAAGTTTCATAACACTGCTGTACAGCAGGTGTCAGCAAACTGACCTGCAAAGTGCTGTTTGCCCCCTGGTTTTGTAAATGCAGCCAGACTCCTTCGTTTATATAATGCCTATGGCTGCTTTCCTGCTACAGTGCAGAGTAGTAATAGCAAAGACCACATGGCTCACAAATCCAAAAATATTTAACATCTGGCCCTTTACAGAAGTTTGCCCGCCTCGGTCAAAAGAATGATTTGAAGAACTCCCTACAGCTGTAAAGAATGTAAACCGACCAACTTAGCCTCTGTCTTTGGAGATTGTTCCTTCACTCCCTTAAATTATTTTTTGTTGTTGTTGTTAATCCTTACCCAAGGATATATTGCTACTGATTTTTAGACAGAGTGGAAGGGAGGGGCGGAAACAGAGAGAAACATTGATGTGAGAGAGACACATTGATTGGCTGCCTCCCACACACCGCTCCGACCAGAGCCAGGGATCAAGCCTGCAACAGAGATACGTGCCGTTGACCAAAATTGGACCAGGACCCTTTAGTCCATGGGCCAGAGCCAAACTGGCTAGGATACTCCATTAAGTTCTTATCTATCCCCCACCACACCATGGGCCTTTATCCCTCACTACTGATTTACAGGCCTGTCTCCCCCATGGTCTGTGAGTGCCACGTTTGCATCTGCCTTATTTACTGTTATCTTCCCAGCATCTAGCCAAGTCAGTGCCTGATATATAATAAGTACTCATAACTATTTTCTAGTGATTTATATCTTAATCAATTGTTTAAGGGAAAGGAAGAAGAGGAAGGTGGTAAGGAAAAGCAAGCAAATCTTCTGTGTTGGTCACAAACCTGTGATTGGTCTGTATATGATGACACGAGTTCCACTGCCTCCAGAGGGCCTTGCGAGCAAGCACTATATTTTTAGTGCTTAGGGAAGCCTTGGATTGGTAACTCAAACCCTTTACCATGTCTCATAGTGAACCTGGTAAGCTCAACACCTCAAACCATCAGCCCTTCCTCTGAAGCAGCAAGTCAGTTGCTCTTGGCAACCATTTAATTTATAGTAGAGCAGATGCCTTGTGCAGAGAAGTCCTAGAATTTAAATTCCTTACTTCTTAACATTATCACCTCAAAAAAAATGCGATGATATATTTTGTTCCTTCGTGGGATCCATATTTACATTCTTCCTCTCTTTATCCATCTTATTTTTCTATTTCATCAATTAGGAAATCACTTTCTGGCTAATATTTGTATTTATATATTCCCCATATCCAGATGACAGGCCCTACCTTATCACTTGTACTAGTAAGGTCGGGCTTAACCTGGCTGTTCCATTTAAGATGTATGATAGATGAAATAACTGCCTAACATGGTTCTCCCTCTCCCTGGGGGCAGGGCCAGGGGCCCTCGGGCTTCACTCACCTGGCTCTTCTACCACATACAGGATGGACTTTCCACTGGAGTCTTCATAGTACTGGAATCTGATGACACAGTCATCCTCATTCTTGTAGGTGCAATTCACTGCATTCTTGCCGGTGTCCTCTGGAAGAGGGGGGAACATGAGAGAATGAAAAAAATTAGTCAATTCCTGAAAGATGGGGTCATCTCCGAACACCACTCATGGAATTTCTGTGAAATTATGCAACAGAAAACCCTACACTTGACACTAGGCAAGGTGCCTAGATTTGAGGTGGCTGTTGTGCCTGGCAATTGCCTCCAACTGACCCTGACTGATGTACTTTGTCCCTCACCGCCCCTTTTTGGTTCTTATTCCTTCCGCAGGAAGGAACATGATATAATAGTATTACACAATCTGATTCAAAGCTTGGCTCTACCACGTACCAGTTGTGTGACCTTGGGTAAGTTACTTGACCTCATGAATTCCTCTTTCTTCATAAATAAAAGGAAAATGATACTCTCACCTCACAGAGATGGTTGAAAATTAAATGGCATGAAGTCAAGAGTGGTGTTCCGGTCCCTCTCTTTCATTTCTCTGCTTGCTCAGTGATTCTTAATAGTTTGTTCATTCAGCCCTCAGAGTTCCTCCATTTCTGCTTCTGACCTAGTGTTTCTCTCCAGAGCCATCCTCTCTTCTCTGATTCCCATCATGTGTTATAGGTTTCATTCCTTTTCATTCTAAAGCCTGTGATTCTGACAGTAAAACTATGGGTTATCCTCTTCTAGCTGCACCATGCCCTACACTGATGAAATTGATGGGTAAAACTGACACACAATGAGATTAAGCAAATGGGTCAAGGTCACTCAGCAAGTAAGTGACTAGCATGAGTCTCAAAGCACAGTCTACAAACTTTAACTCATTAAGCCTTTAATTTAGTGAACCAGTGGCATTCTAATACCATGGAAAGGGTAAGAATTTCAGGGTTTATTTCTAATCTTAACACTAATTTGCTTGGGCAAGTTACTTAACTTTCCTGAAATTCAATTGCTTCATCCTCAAAATGAAGATAACAGTAGTCCTATAGTTCTACTTTACTAGGTTGTTGGGAGAAGATGACGATTATGTGCATGAAGAGATATTTTTATTACTTTTATAAGTTATAAAATTTCATAGAAATATTTATTTTTATGACTATCATGGCAGGTAGGGTATAGAAATACTTATCAACTAACCTGTAATACCCATCTGATCTAGATAACAAAAATATCTCACATCTGAGTAGCCCCTCCTCCCTAAACTGATCATAGCAAGCACAGTATCCTCCAGAGAAAAAAAATTATTTCTTCAAACTCAATTCCCAAATCACTCTAACTCCAGCCCCACTTTGGATGTTTGCTGAAGGGTCCAGAGATCCGACTCTTTTTCCATAACACCCCCACCTAGAAGCTGACTGACAGTGGCTGTGTCTTTCTGTACCTCTCACTGAAAACACGTTTCCTGCCTTCATGGGAGATTACTATCTCCAGAGAGATCAGATCTCTCTGGCCCCACCCAATGCTACCTGGCCCAGAAAACATCAGATGTGCTGACAGCAGCAAAGATCATTTTCTTTAGGTCAAAATGAAGTACAAACCAGAATAGCTGCAAACAAGAGTTGCTCCCCACTTTATTTGTCTGTTCCACAAGGGGCTCTAGAGAGCCACAAAGGCTTCAGATAGGATTTTGGCTACAAATCAGTAAGGGTGAAGGTGGTTCTCCAACAAAGCTGAATGCCTGGGCATTGTTGGTAAATGCTTACTAGCCTACTAAGCTAAGACTGTCGTGGGTAACTATTCTCCCACTCTGCGCTTCAGTTTCTTCGTCTGTAAAATGGGAGGTTCTCTCTCTTTCTTTTCTTGAGGAGATATAATTTGGTTGCCTGATTTATACACACTTTGAAAGTTATTTATAGGATCTTGCTGAGTTTGTGGATTCCAGGAAGCAGAAAGGGGAGGATCTGCTGAACAAATTAAAATTAGTAGAAGTGAGGAGGACTCTCTAGTCAGCTTTCATTAAGTGCCTACTGTGCATCAGGCTGCATGACATGCCTTTGAGATCAAAATTACTCCCCCATGTTACAAATGAGAGTTGGATAGTTTCTGAAATTAAATCAGAAATACTGACAGGCTGAACTTACTAAGCTCCTTCACAGACTCAACCTCATCACGACAGTAATGGTTGCAGGTATTTTCCGTGTATAGGGTTCCCCGGTCAAACTTCTTACACTCGACACACTCCCTAAGGAGAAAGGGGAGGAGGAAAGAGGGCACAGGGATTAAAGCCAGCCAGGAGTAAGCCTGAGAGTGTCTTAGTCTGGCTTTGACTCCATACACCCAGGAAGCTGCTCCAGCTCAGAGAACAAACACACAAACAACCATCTGTAAGACCCTCCTGAGGCCCAGAGCGTCAAGTCTGGAGTTCAAGGCCTGGCAGGCAGAGGCCTCCAGGCAACGTCACTAAATTTCTCCATCCGAGGTCATGACAGGAGAGTGAACCCTATGGCACTTCTGGGAGCCTTAAAGTCAGAACCAGTAACATAGTTTGGGGACCCAGTGCAGAATGAAAATGTCAGGCCCCTTGCTCAAAAATTACTAAGAATTTCAAGTCAGTGACAGCAGTGCATTAAACCTGGTGGGGGCCCTTCTGAGCATGCGGCCCTATACAGATGCTATTTCTCTTACCACTCTTAAGTGGAGGGAGAAATAGTAGTGCCATGGACTTGGGCTGCCAGAAGCTTCCTCTGACCCCCCCCCCCAAATGAGAGACGATGGTACTGATGGACACCTGTTGCCTTAGTGTAGCTCCAGCCCCACATCTCCCATAGAATCGGAACATCAGCACGTGAACGTCCCCAGAAGTAATCTGGTTTAGCTTCCAACTCAGGGATTCAGGCTGCTACCCTAGAAGAGGGGTTTCTCCAACTGGAGTCCGGCTGGTACTACACTGACTCCTTCATGGTTAGCTCCACCTCCACCTTTCCCCAAAGTTTTCAGTGAATGAGGAAAGCTAGTCATGTGGCTGAAGCAGATTCCTCCCCATAAAGCTTTGGTAAGTAAGAGACTGAACCTGGAGAGTTGGGGGTTCTAGTCTGGGGGACCCTCTCCACACCACCACCACCCCCACTTCCCAATCTCACACCCAACTCTCTACAACTCATTTCCCCGCTCACTCACTTCTTAAAAGTGCAGGCATCAGGGCAGGTGGGACACTTCTCACAGGTGGTCCCATAGGAGCCCGGCTGGGTGCAGACGCAGCTGCCGCACTCGCACTTGCCCCGGCCGCTGCACAGCAGCCCGTTACTGGACATGCAGGTGTCGGTGCGCGTGGTACAGTTACAGTAGAAGCCGGTCCAGTCGGAGTCACACAGGCAGTCCCCACAGCTGCACTGACCATGGCCTGAAACACACAGCCCACAGGGGCAGAGCAGTTGGTGAGGGCCCCAACTCCACATCAGTGGCTCAACCTGCTTCCCAGCTTTAGCTCTCAGCACCCGCCTCACATTGCCACACACTAGTCACCACATGGAACTGCTCACCATCTTCTACGGTATCTCCGTATCCTCATGCTTCTATTAATGCTGTTGCCTCTGTCTAGATCCCTCTTCTTCCCGTGACCACTGCCAAACTCCCACTCACCCTTACGGCTCAGCTCAGATGTGCCTTCCTCTCTGAGACTTTTTCTGACCTCCACAGGCCAAATCAACAGTCAGTCACGTGTTCTGCCAGAACTTACATGTATGTACCTCTATTTTAACCTTCATGTTCACCCTTTTGCTTGTCTATCTGTTTCTCTTTCTAAATTGTGAGTTCCTTGATGGGAGAGCACACATCATACTAGTTTTTAATTTTTTTCAATTACAGTTTACATTCAATATTATTTTGTATTAGTTTCAGATGTACTTTACAAAGTGTTCCCCCTGATATTTCTAGTGCCCTACTGGCACCAAATATTAATGTTTGCATCAGTGATGATTAGTATAACATCTGATACAGAATAGGCATGCAATTAATGTTTATTTATCCACTCATTCAACAAATATATATATATATTTTTAATATTCTTTATTGTTCAGATTGTTACAGATGTTCCTTTTTTTAAAAAACCCTATAGCTCCCCTCCACCTGGTTCCCCCCCTCGCCCCGTTCCCTTACCCC
>PVJC01017555.1:0-32319 GCA_004026665.1 Murina feae | reverse complement strand
GGGGGAGCAGGGAGGGGGAGCAGGGAGGGGAGCAGGGTGGGGAGCAGGTGGGAAGGAGGCCAGCGAGACATGCAGAGCAGGAGCAGGAACAGCCCGGGCCTCAGGTTCAGTGTGAGCCTGAGAGGCTCCATCAGGACACCAGAGAATCCCTTCTGGGCCTGCCTCCACCCCACACAGAGCAGCAGTGAGGAGAAAGGCGGAGGGACACAGCTTGGGGAGCTGCAAGAGACAGACTCCATCCAGGGAGCAATGCAAAGAGAAGAGCCATAGATGAGCTGGGGACTCTAAGACAAGGGGGAGCAGAAGAACCCTCTGGAAAATTACCCCACATCATAAGCACAAGATACCACACCGGGATTTGGAGCCCCCAGGGGAAGGAGGCTAATAGCAAACTTGGAGCCCAGCCCAAGCCCTGACTAAATTAACACAAAGCTTCATGCTAAAGGCTGAGCAGAAGAGAAGACATGCTTATCTCCAAGCACAAAACACATTTACCTCTGTATCTACCATCTATGACGTATCCTGCTTTCAGCAAAAATTAGGAGGCATACAACAAAGCAAAAGAAAAAAACAAACACAAAAACTTCATGAAGAGATAAGACAACCATCAGAAGCAGACTCAGAAATGATGCGGATGCTGGAACTCTCAGATAAGGACTTTAAATTAATGATGGTTAATAATTAAACACTAATGGAAAAGGTAGCTGATATACACGATCAGATAGGTAATTTCACACAGATAGGAAACTATAAGGAAGAATGGAAGGGAAATGATAGAAATTAAAAGAAAACTCGGAATTGAGATGAAGATTACCTCTGATGGGATCCTAAGTACAATTGAAAGAATACACTATTGAATTTGAAGAGAGATAAACAGAAATCACTCAAACCAAAATGCAAAAAAAAGGTAAATACAACGGAATAGAGCATTTAAGAACTGTGCGAGAATGTCACACAGTTCAACACACGGAACTCTACAAGCAGAAGGAAAAGGGGATAGACAGAAGGAACGGTGGAAGAGATAAGGCCAAGATTTTCCCCACATCAGTGACAGACGCCAAACCACAAGTCTAAGGCACTCGGAGAACATCAAGCAGAATTCTTTTTTAATCCACAAAATCTCACATCTAAACACATTCAAACGACAACACTGAGGACAAAGAAGAAATCTTGAAGGAAACCAGATTGGGGGACGGGGGGGGGGGAGCGGGGAGATACATCTAAACTAATAAAAGAGCAAGATAAGAAATACAACACAGTTGTCGTTAGAGACCATGTGCGCAAGATGACGATGGGAAGACATCAGTTGTTGAAAGAAAAATGTCAACACAGAATTCAGTACCAAGGAAAAATTTACAGAGTCAAAGAAAAATAAAGACTCTTCCCTCTCTCTCTCTCTCTCTCTCTCTCTCTCACACACACACACGTGTGTGCGTGTTGACCTTTCATATGTTGACCTTGTATCTTGCCATCTTGCTAAACTCACTTATTAGTTCTAGGAGCTTTTAAATAGATTTGAGGGTTTCTGCATAGAGAGTCATTTCATCTGTCAATATTTCTTCACGGACCACCTATATGACCTTGTTGTACGAGGTAGAACTGAACAGAATGTGGACATTCTTCCTTGTTTATGATCTTAACAGGCAAGTCCTCAGTTTTTCATGGTTAAGGATGATACTAGCTGTAGGCTTTTTGTGGATGTTTTATGTTTGGTTAAGAAAGTTACCTTCAGTTCCTCACTCGCTGAGTTTTTACCGTAATGGTCAGGAATTTGTAGAGATTATTTGGTTAGTATTGAATTGAATCTGAAGATCAGGTTAGAGAGAATTTGACATCTTCACAGCATTGATCTTCCCATCCATGAACATGGTGTACCTTTCCATGTATATATAGGTCTGTGGTTTCTCTCATGAGTACAGGGTAGACTTTAGCAAAACAAAACAAAAACACATGAAATAGCTACTCTATAAAAGCAAAATATTAAAATTAACCGTTTCTCCGAGACGGGTAAGCCACGCCCACCAGCCAATCAGAGATGCTGTATGCAAATTAGCCCAGCCAAGATGGCGGAGGCCACAGCCCTGGTGTGCGGCTTCTCCAGGGCTGCGGCCTCCGCCATCTTGGGAGCCTCCCGCCTGAGAAGGCATCCAGCACCTTGGGCCTGCGGATGCCTTTCCAGGCGGAAGCCGGGGTGGGGGGAAGGCGGGCACCGGGCGCGGGAGTGGGGCGGCCGGATCCCCACGGCCCCACCGCCAGCCACCTAGGAGCGTTCCGGGGCGCGGGGGCGGGGCAGCCGGATCCCCGCAGCCCAGCCGCCTTGGAGCTTTCTGGGGTGCGGGGGCGAGGCGGTCGGATCCCCGCAGCCCTGCCGCTGCAGCCTCGACTTCCTGGGCGAGAGCCTTCCGGGGCACGCGGGGAACAGGCGGCTGGACACCCGCGGCCCTGCCCAGGAGGCCATGGGGCGGCCAGCGCCACCCCACCCGCGGCTTCCCAGGCGGGAGCCTTCCGGGGCATGGGGAACAGGTGGCCAGACCCCGCGGCCCTCACCCGGGAGGCCATGGGATGGACAGTGCCACCCAACCATCAGCTTCCCAGGCGGGTGGCCCGTAGGGTCAGTGGGAGCTGTGGCCAGCCTGAAAAGTGCCCTCAGCCCCTCACCCAGGCTTGCCACACCCCCTGGGGTGAGGGTCTCCACTGGGGAGCTTGGCCAGCTTACAAACAGACATTGGCCCCTCACCCAGGCTGGCCAGGCACACCAGCAGGTGGACATTCCCAGAGGGGTCCCAGACTGGGAGAGGGCACAGGCCGGGCTGAGGGACACCCCCCCACTCCCAGTGCACAAATTTTTGTGCACCGGGCCCCTAGTACATGTATAAATCTAACAAAACATGCAGAGTCTGTATGTCAAAGTCTGCCCTGTCTTAATGAAAGAAATCACGGCACCCTTCCAAAGTGTCAAGATCGAGAGGACGGAAAAAGAGCAAGGCACTATCACATGTCGGAGACGACGAAGGTGTGACATGGCCGCTGAACGCAACGCGGCCGCTGGGAGCACGGGGACAGAAGGGGGCGCTGGCGGAGAAGCAGGTCAGGTCTGAATACGCTCCGTGCCAGTTCATGGGGAGCACCACGCGAAGTCCTGCTTTGGATAAATAAACGGCGCTGCATTAATGTTCAGGGAAACCGGACGAAGGGAGCACAGATCTCCCGCACTCCTTACACAGGCCTCCTGAGCATCTGCGTTTGTGTGAAAGGAAGTTTATGGCTCTCCTAAGGACGGTAACGGGTACCTGCTGGAGGGGCTGGGGAGGACGCGCCTAAGGACAGTGTGTTGAAATGACCGCGAGAGACAAGAAGAGAGGCTATTCGTCCTCGGCTCACCCCACACGACAGCCGCATGCCATCGGCACTCACTCCATCGCCTTCCCCGGGACACGGCGCATGAGGGAGCCGCCTCTGCTCAGAGGGGCAGCGACGGGACCGCGAAGGCGCAGTGGCCACGACGCGGCAGCAGAGCGGACCTCCAGCACGAGGCAGCTGAGCTGGACGGAGACGAGACTCCCGGACACTCTGGCCCTACACGGCATCGTCCTTGCTGAGCCCGCAAGCACGTGGACGTCCCCGAGGCTGACACGGCTCCGTGGGGGGAGCACGCACCTCAAAGGCCTCTGTCGCTGTGCCCATGGGACGCATGACCGCGCCCCACTCACGCGGACCTCGGACCCCACGCCCGAGGGAGGCGCCTGCGCTGTGCACTCAGGAAGCGGTGAGCACCGACGGCACTGCTTTTTCAGAAGACGATTTAACCCGCGTTTTCCTTCCTGTCCTGGGGGATCAAAGGCACCCACTGCCTTACATTTCAGTTAAAGATGGTGTGCGCACGTTTCCTCATTTGCAAGGAAAACAGGGCTGCCCCGTGGGCACGGGTGCTGAGCGTGGGGGGGGGGGGGGTTACGGGTGCGAACGGGCAGGGCGTCGGGGCCATAGGCCAGGGCGTGGGGAGGCGGAGCGACCGACTTCCAGCCCCTCCTCCCCGGGCCCGGCTCCGGATGGAAGCCGTGGGGAAAGGAAAGCACAGCTGAGCCCGAGGCCCGTGCTCATCCCCACGCCTGTGAGGCGAAGGCCCCCACGGACGATGCCCTGCAGCCGAGCAGAAGCCCCACCTGACTCCCCGGAACCGGCTCTGTCCTCCGAGCCGGAGTGGCATCAGCTTCCCGTTTCCCCCCAGCGGGGCTGCCTCCGGCACTGCGACAGGAGTTGGGTTTTCTCGCACAGAAGGTGGTGCTGTCACAGCCGTTGTGCAGCTCAGAATCTTGGGGAGAAACAGAAAAAGGATAAAGCAAGACGGAGATGCTCCTTGTGCTGCGCTGGAAAGTGGTGCCGAAGGAAACGCCTTCTACAAACAGCAGCTACTGGCCACACGCCCGTGTGTGCGCAGGTTACACGCCCGTGTGTGCAGGATACATGCCAGTGTGTGCATGCTACACGCCCATGTGTGCGCAGGTTACACGCCCGTGTGTGCAGGATACATGCCAGTGTGTGCATGCTACACGCCCGTGTGTGCGCAGGTTACACGCCCGTGTGTGCAGGCTACACGCCCGTGTGTGCAGGCAACACATCCATGTGTGCAGGCTATGTGCCAGTGTGTGCAGCTACCAGAATGCCCGCAGCTGGCTTTCTGTTGTCATTAATCCTCACCTGAGGATATGTTTACATTGATTCTTAGAGAGAGTGCGAGGAGAGACAGAGAGAGAAACACTGATGTCAGAGACACATCCACTGGCTGCCTCCCACACGAACCCCGACCAGGGCCTGGGACTGAGCCTGCAACCAAGGTGCGTGCCCTTGACCGAAGTCACACCCGGGACCTTTCAGTTCACAGGTCGACACTCTATCCACTGAGCAACACTGGCCAAGGCTGCATCTGACTTTTGTTTGGGAGGAGAAGCCATAGGCCGTGGCGCACAGGACTTGTGTGCCCCTCGTTTCCAAAGAAACACAGCCCAGAAGAGCACAGCTGACGCCGGGAACGAGGCTGCGAGTCTCGACTGTTTATCACGACCGAGCGCAGCCTGAGCCACGGGTGGATGAGTCCAGATGGAAGATCGGGGTCTGGCCGGCGCGGCCTCACACCGCCTGCGGGGAGACTGCCCTGGGCTTCACTCGATGCAACAGTCACGCACACTGTGTTTCCAGCAAAAGCAGCCCATTATTAACAGCTTCCGGAGGGGCGTTCTCCTCCTGCCTCTTCCCTCGGGAAGGCCCGCTCCCGCACACGCCGACCGCATCGCATCGAGGGTCTGCGGGGCGGCACAGAGCTGCCCGCGGCACGCCCGCCGCTCGGATCCCGCCAGTCACCGGAATCGACGGAGCAGCACATTTTTCAGGATCAATGATTGGGGACAGGTTTGTTTATTGCTTATTAATAAGCAGTAAAGGATCACGTTGCTGGTGGGTGATGTCAGGTTACTTGATTACATTTCCTCTCAATTTACGAGGCGGGCTCATCCATTTTGGGCGATCCGTCATCGTGGCAACAACACGGGACAGGATTAACATTCTGCTAAACAGTCAAACCCAATGACTCCCAGCCTCGCCCCCGGGTCTGCGAGAGCCTTTCATGTCACCGTGAGCTCTGACCGTCCTGGGAAGCTGTGCGGATAAGCGACGGGTGGTCCGCCAGGACATCTCTCCCCGAGAGGAAAGGAGCGCGCCCCACGCGCGCCCCACGCAGGCCCCACGCACAGCCTCCGGGGGAGAGCTCAGAGCTGGCCACGCTGCTCTACAGAAACGCCGGCCCTAAAGCCCCCACCCCTCAAAGCTGGAAAACAGCCCCGAGATCAAAAAGCAACGCTTTAAAAAAGGTTTCAGTCAAAAAGGAGCTGCATTTTTAGACATCCTGACAGCAAATGACCAAATCCTAATTCCGTAACGGGCTTGGGGACGTACGCCTGCAACTGAGGCCCGTTTTCCTGCGCCTGCTTGCCGGAGCTCAGCTAGCCCGAGCTCACCCCTCAGACTGACCGCGGGCAAGGGTTTAGTCGGAGCTCGACACGATGGAAGTCACCGACACGCGTGTCCAATGCCCTCACTCCCTGTCGTTACTTAAAAAGCAGCCTTTCCATCAGCCTGGGAGAGAGAGCGACACCCACTGACCTGCCACCTCTCCGCGCCTCAGCGTCCAACCCGTCCGTGGTCATTTGCAGGACAGGAAGGAGGCCAGGCCGGGTCCCTCTCCCCGGAGTCCCCTCAGGGAACCCACAGGGGCCGATGGCTGTGGACCTGCGGTCACTGGCTCTCTTGGCAACCAGCTCCCACGCCCAGTGGGGCCACACCCCAACTCCTCCGCTGGGATCGGGGTCCTCCCGCCAAGCCCCCACCCTCCTCTCAGCGTCTGTCCTGGTCCGTCTGTGGCCCACGGGTTCTGGGAGGGTGTGTGGGACCCGCAATCCCCAGGAACGGTCTGGAACGTGGTGAGTGTGTGGGTGTCGCCCTGGAGGTGGGTCCCCCGCGCTCGGGGTCTCCCACCACAACCCCACAGCCGCCTGAGCCTCTCTCCGTTCCTCTCTGACATCAATAAAAATATATTAAAAAATCACTGTATTCCAAACAGATGCATATGGTCCCCACATCACAACAACACAGGCTGAGGCTGGGCAGCTGGCGGGACCTGGAGAAGCCCCCACGGGGGGGGCGGGGGTTGGCTCTGGGCTGCCCGCCCTGCGTGCTTCTCTGCAGCTGGGCCGGGCGCTGCCCACAGGGAGCCCATTTCTGAAGCGCAGCCACAGCGCAGGGGCGGTCGGTGTGTGCAGGGCCCTCCCGCGGCCATCAGCCGGGGGCTTGAGACTCGCTCTCCAACTGCTGCCTTGGAAGAACAGCCAGGAGCCTCGGCTGGAGCCGCCGCATCGGGCCGGTCGCTGGTCTCCGGACGCTGGTCAGCTCTCCCGTCGGCCTTCGCAAAGGAGCCCTGTGGCCGGTTGAGGGCTCAGTGCCAGCCGCCACTGGACGGTGTCCCCCAGAGGACGGCCCCGCGCGGGGACAGGCACACACCAACTCCCTAACGTAGTAATCAGGGCGGATCACGACAGCCCGTAATGGTTTTCTTTCTCCCGCTGAGGCTCGCATTGATGGGAGGCGGTGAAATTAGTCCAGGGGCCCGAGTGCTGATTAAAGCCCTCATTGATTCGGAATGTCTTCGGAATCCATCTCCGAGAATCCCAGGCCCGCAAAGGCGTCTCAGAAAGAAGCCTCAGCCCCGAGTCCCCGGGTGCGGTTTCCAATGAGCACGAGTCAGCAGGCACCCCCGTCTCCAGGGGTGGAGAGGGGGCTCGCGCTCCCCCATCTGCGTTCCAATTAAGGAATCCATCTCTTCTCCGAGGCACCAAGCAGCAGGGGTTCCACTAAAACTCCTCGGTGTGAAGCACACCAGCCCCGAACCCCGAACGCTTGGTGGTGATCACCCCCTCGCGCTAGCGCACGCGGGAGACGCTCTAATGTACAACGATGGTGGAGGAGACGATGAGTGACCGTGTCTACACAGCAAAAGACTGGACTCGGGAGCCAGTGGGAAGGGCGCTGGTCCTGCACGGGGCCACCTGCCGGACACACAGAGCGACCACCACCCGATCAGCAACGACTGGGCCATTGCCAGCGGCCCCAGCACGAACCCCTCCTCTGGGCAGGCTTGACCCCGGGCAGCTACTTATCAGAACCCTGGCGCAGGGAGAGGGAGCGGGATGGGTCATTCTCACAGACCTCACCAGGCTGCCCCCCAAACGCCTGCATTCATTTACACATCAATGAGCAGCTCTCCGAACAGCCCGCTATCCTACAGATGCCCTGCCAACACTGGATGCTACCAAGCTTTTCAAACGTTCAGCACTTTGGTGGGGGAACATGTGCATTTCCTGTTAACCTGGACGCCCTAGGGCAGTGGTTCTCAACCTTCCTGATGCCGAGACCCTTTCATACAGCTCCTCATGTGGTGGTGACCCCCAACCATAAAATTACTTTCGTTGCTGCTTCATCACTGTCATGTTGCTGCTGTTATGAATCGTCATGTAAACATCTGATATGCAGGATGGTCTTAGGCGGCCCCTGGGAAAGGATCGTTCGACCCCCAAAGGGGTCGCGACCCACAGGCTGAGAACCGCTGCCCTAGATGGAGAGGGAGCGTGCCCATGTTTCATGTGACCGGCAATACGCACGCATGCTCCATCCCCGCCCGCCGTGCTTAGCCTGTATTTCTCCCGCGGTGTCCGTTTCTCATATCCATGACCTCCCTGCAGCGGCTCTGCAGGTTAACTGAGCTGCAGGAACTCTCCTCCAGGCCCTCGCCCCTCGGCTTACAGGGCCCTGGGTTCACAGAGGTTTTCTGTTTTTGTTGAAGGCTTTCACAGGTTTGTAGTTTACGTGTACGTGTCAGGCCGGTGTGGGACTGACGATGGGTACGGTGTGCGTGAGCGCGTCCCGGGCACACACAGGCCTGGCGCTGGCCTGGCCGCTGGCCTCTGAGGCACAGGGAGGGAGCAGGAGGACGCCCGCAGTCACCTGCTGGCCGCGGGGAGATGGGTGTGGGGTGAAGCCGTGGGGACGCTGCAGGGCCCACCAGTGCACCCACAGTCAGCAGTCGGCCCCCAGGGCTGGTTCTCGCAGACCCTGGGCGTCAGCCGACACGGCCAAGCCCGTGGTTTTCAAAGGCTAGAGAAACCCATTTTTCTTTCCTGCCGTGGTGTATTTTAAAAGTCAATTTCAAGACGGCACCTCTCCCACCCTTTTCAGGGCAGACAACACGCTGTCAGTCCTGTGGTGACGGAGGGTGACAGCGTCAGCCGCAGCCCGTCCCCGCGTCTCTGCCGCGCGCTGTCCCTCAGGCCCCACCTGGCCCTCCGGCCTGGCCCGCTCTCCCGGCTGCACGTCAGTCAGATCCCCTGGACCCAAAACTTCACGCGGATTCACATCCCCTCGAGAAAGAACCTGGCAGAGCCGCCCGCACACAGCTCACGGCCGCGAGGGACCGGGCACCGCCGTGGGGACGTCCTCCTGTCTGGCCGTCTGCAGGGCGCTCTGCGGGGAGCAGCCCAGGAACCAGCCCAGGAACCAGCCCGCCCCTCCGGCCGCCCGCCAGCCCGACTCAGCTTCAGCCGCAGGCGCGACGGCGAAGAGCTGCAGACGCACGTCAAACACGGGTTCCTGCTGGCCACGACGCCAGGGCCCGCCTTCCTTATGGATCCCATTCCTTCGCCACACACGGAGGCCTCCTCTCCCTCCCTCCAGGGGCCCGGAGCTATTTAGCCCTTTGGCTTCCGCATCCCGCCCTTTCCAGAGGCCGTTTCTTGCTCACGGGGCTGCCCGCGAGGGAGCCGGCCCGGCGGGCGGTGTGAGCTCAGCGCCCCGTAACCCAGGCACCGCGCTGCCCGCCGGCCGCGAAGCTCGCCTCGCGGATGGGGCTCTTTTGAAAAGCACACATCCTTGCCCGGCTGGTGTGGCTCAGTGGTTGAGCACCGGCCTATGGTTCTCTCTCATCGTGGATGTTTCTCTCTCCCTCTCCCTTCCTCTCTGACATCAGTAAAATACGTTTTAAAAAGCACACATCCTCACAACACCTGTGTGAATGCAAGTTCTTACGTCTCAGACGTTGCTTATCTAACTCACGATTCCCTCGGGGTCGGGATTTTAAAACTGTGGCTCCATTAAAGGGAGCCCTGGTGACAGAACACAAAGACTCCTACCGCACGGCCGGCTTATGGGAATGTGAGCCTACGTTAGTTTTAATTGAGATTTAAAATATGTTAAGCACTTATAACATTATGAACATGAAGTAGACATTAAATATCAGTTTCTTAATAAATATGAAAATAGAATAATTCCTTCATTAAAATGGTAATATCACCAAATTATTCAATTAATAAAAAGGACGATCTCCTATCTGCAAGAGAGGCACTGTCTCCCCAAAGCTCATTATTTCTGGCAGATAGCGCGGCCGCCTGCCTTGAACAAGCTTTAAACGTATTTTAATAAAATGATGATTTTCACTCTAACAAGTGAAGCTTCCAACATGCACTGTGTAATCCTGAATTACTGATAATGCCCACATGCAGTTTTTCTTTCTTTCTGTTGGTCCATCATGTTTGATCAAGAACTGAATTTTTAGAAATTTTATAAAAAGTATTATATTTCTTTTCTTTTTAAATTTTTTTTTTTTTATTTTTTACCGATTTCAGAGAGGAAGGAGGAGAGAGAGATAGAAACATCAGCGAAGAGAGAGAATCATTGATGGGCTGCCTCCTGCACGCCCCACACTGGGGATCTGGCCCACAACCCAGCCAGGCAAAAGGGTCTTGTGTTTTTTTTTTTTTTAAATATATTTTATTGATTTTTTACAGAGAGGAAGGGAGAGGGACAGAGAGCTAGAAACATTGATGAGAGAGAAACATCGATCAGCTGCCTCCTGCACACTCTCTACTGGGGATGTGCCCGCAACCAAGGTACATGCCCTTGACCGGAATCGAACCCGGGACCCTTCAGTCCGCAGGCCGACGCTCTATCCGCTGAGCCACACCGGTCAGGGCAAAATGTCTTGTTTTTACTACTAATAACACAACAGCATAACTAATTGGTTAAGACAGTAAGTGTTGCTGTACTGAATAACTAATAATGAAACATGACAATAGTAATGAAACATTCCTGCCGCGTTCTGGCGCTGGGGCGCGCACTGCCTTGTATTGACCCGACGGCGGACAGCCTCCCGTGAGGCAGGAGTGACGAGGCCTGGGGACTGAGGGGAAGCGGCAGGGGCGCGGCCCGGCCTGAAGGTGGCGGCCAGTTCCCGGGGTGGCGCTGCTCCCGCCGTGCGGGCCGCCTCTGCCCTGGCTTCTGTCGTGGCAGGCCAGCGGTGCGGGCGACACCTCCGAACTCTCAGCTGCTGCACCACCTCCAGGATCCCGCTCCGCCTCAGCCCCGGTCCCTGGGGGGAGGACACCTTCCTCTGAGCTTCTGACTCTCCTCAGAGCCGCCATGTCCTCGGGGCCAAGGGCAGGCCCCGCAATAAGGGTCTGTCGGCTCTTCTGTGGCGCCTCCCCCTGTGGGCTCTGGGGCAGCGTCTGGAGGGCTCATGTATGATGTGTGCACGTGACAGAGGAGGTGTAACAAGAGCAGAGCAGACCACGCGCGGCCGGCGTGGGCTGTAATTTAGGTAATGGCCGCCATCAGCGCCATCCCATCCATTACCGGACGCTCCGCTGTCAGAAGCATCATCGCACAGGCATCCACATCCGGCTCCAAATTGAAATTCACTCGTCAGTGTAAGGTTCAAAAGATCTTCCAAATTCCTAATGTCCTCTGGCGCTGTTCTCTGAAGTCCAAAATCACCCTTTTAATCAAGGAATAGAACATCAAACTGCTCAAATAAATTTTCCTCAACATGGTCTTTCGTGGGCTAATAAGCCAATTTCCCTACAAATACCCAGGAAGTTTAATTTCTTGGCCTCTGAGACGATCAATTCCATTTCCAGCTCCGCGCTGGGCCTGACCTAAGGAGTGAAGGTCAGAGGGAGGGGCTGTGTGGACGGAGCTCAGACCTGGGCAGGCGGGTGTGCCCACCGCTGTGTGAGGGGCACGGGACAGGCAGGGAGGGCAGCCACCCGGCAGCCGTGCAGGCAGGAGCGGGGCGGTGGGGGCGATCCAGGCCGGCGGGTTTGCTCACACGGAGGGGGTGGGTGGGTGGGGGGGGCATCAGGGAAAGGCTGACGGGGAAGCAGGAGGAGACCTGGGCCAGGCGTGGGAAGGCCTGAGGACCGCCGCAGGGACAGTGCTGAGTTCTGGGAAGGCAGCGTCCTGCCCCAGAGGGAGAACTTGGCGGGGTGTGACCCGCGAGGGACGGAGGAGGCCCCTGCAGCCGACCCGGTGACCTCGCCCAGCGCCCCTGTGCCCCGAGGGAGTTGCCTCAGCGACGCTCCGAGCCTGGCAGTGTGAAGGGAGCCGATTTCTGGACCCTCACCTTCCATATTCCTCCCTGGAGCATCTGCCTAAGATGCCCCCGACCTCCAGGTCCGCCCGCGTCCCTCCCTCCATCGCCCTCTCCTCCTTCGGAAACGACGGGCAGGCCTCCCTGGGCCAAATCCTGGGGGCTGAACCGGTGACCGCAAGCCTTCAGCACCAGGTGGAGAGACGTCTGAGCTCCTTCATCAGGACCAGACGTCAACACCCCGAACCCGTCTCACTCAGGCGTGTGCTTCCAAGGAGGCGTGTACATGTGTAACAACTGCGTACGAAACGTGTAGCATCCTCATGGCAGGCTGATCGGCCGTGTCCTAGAAGTCCTCAGGGCAATAATATACAGTTATTTTTTTAAGAGAGTTTACGTTTACTGGAAATAACACATTTTAGATGCCACTTATAAATGTGCATGTGAGTGCGTGTGTGTACACATATGTGCGTATGTATGGATGGCTACATGGATGGATGCTGCAGTTAAGCATGTCAGGGTGATTAACGAAAACTTGGAGGGGAAAACCCATCGGGATACAGCTCTGCGGGTGTGTGGGGGGTCCTGCACCCCAGTTGTCCAGGACATGATTTCCACGTTCTTTTAACCAGATGATGAGGTCAGACCCCTCGGGAATGCAGACACCCTGGTGGCCCTTTCAGAAGGATGTGTAACGTTCCCTTCTAAATGTCAACATTTATAGTGACTGACCCTGCACACGGTTCGCACGGAGGAGAAGGTCTCACTCTTTCTTTATGTGCAAGGAGGCGGCGGCCTCGCAGAAGCCTTTTCAGCCGCAGGAGGCCTGGGGCGGGGCCTTGCGGAGGGGGAGGCTGCGGGGCACAAGGCTGGTGGTGGCTGCACACGCCAGGTTGCCAGGTTCAGATCCACTCTACCGCCGACTCAGCATCTGCCTGCCCAGTATTCGGCTCGCCTGCCACAGCCCCAGTGAATCCAGATAAAATCACCCCAGAACAGACACAGCCCGGGACCTGACAGACCTAGGGGGCCGGTTTCCGTTGTCGTCTGATTTCTAGTCTGAGGACGACACGGTGACAGTGAGAGGGCAGCACGGGGGCAAGGAGGGACCTGGGGGCGAGGTGTTGGGAGCGAGGACCCCGGGGACGTCGGGACCCCGGCGGCGTGTGCCACGGGGAGCAGCGCTCAGAGGCCCACTTGCCGACATGGAGGCTCCAGGCCGCGAGCCAGAGATCCAAGACACGGCGCCAACGAGGACGGTGCTTCTACATGTGTGCGCCCTCCCGGCACCTCCCGCCTGAGCAGGCTCCCCGCCCCGTCCTCGCTGTGCCTGTCCTGAGCACTTGCTGGTCGTCACTCTGTCCCACCGGCTCGGGCTGCCCTCTCTGATGCTGCCCGGACAGCGGTCCGTGCGACCAGACGCGCTGAGAAAGGCTCTGGCCCACCCAGTGGCAGGCGAAGAGCCCTTTTCTTCACACAGACTTATCTGCTAAGTGACAGACGGATTAACTCAGCAGGTTCTGCCCGTGATGGATTTCCGTACAGGATCGTGCATTTCGTGAAAGTGAGCCTCTTGTTTAATCAGCAGGTCAGGGCCGTGGCAGGCACGCGGGCCTGGCCGTCTCTAAGGCCTCAGCAAACAGCACGTCACTCCCGCGGGCCTGGCCGGGCAGCTGCTGTCGGATCGAGCCGACGAGGTCTAACGAAGTCCATTCTTCACGGCAGGAATTGTAATGTAAGGACGCGGCTTCCTTTAGCAAGTTCTCTGCTGCAAAAGGGATTCAACTGCAGGAAGCCAAAAACCTGGGGGGAAGATCCACAAAGGCGTGATGTCCAGCTTGAGTGTTCTGGGAGCCAGGCTGGCAGACCCCAGGGCCCCTCCAGGTTGGCAGACCCCAGGGTCCCTCCAGGTTGGCAGACCCCAGGGTCCCTCCAGGTTGGCAGACCCCAGGGTCCCCTCCAGGTTGGCAGACCCCAGGGTCCTCTCCAGGCTGGCAGACCCCAGGGTCCTCTCCAGGCTGGCAGACTCCAGGACCCCTCCAGGCTAGCACATCCCAGAGTGCCCTGGGTCTCAGGGATGAGTCTGGGGTGGACCTGGGGCCTGAGTCCTCTCCTCCCTCCCACCTCCCCATCCCTGTGAGCCGGCCCCCTTCCCCACGGCCTGACAGTGAGAATCTGGTTGGTGTTCCCTCCTGGGCTAAGGAAATGTCTAAGTGGCACGATGTGTACGTGAACCCTTGCATCCGTCCTTCATCCATCTATTCTCTGTAAGTCTGTTTAGTTTTGTTGGGCTCATAAGACCTGGTTCAAGGCCCTGATTTCACAGAGGGGAAACTGAGGCCCAACTCCCGGCCGGGCTTCATGCAGGGCGGGTGGGGTCTCTAGGAGGGGGCAGGCTCGGGGCGCGCCCGCCCAGAAGGAGGCCTTTGGAGCGATGTCTGAGTGCCCGCGATAACACGGTCTCAGCGCGAAAAGAAACTAATTAATTTTCATCAAAAGCACCAGGAATAAAAACCCAGCCGCGCCGAAGACTGAATTAAAACTAATGAGGGGATATCGCCGACTGAAAACAGATTGACTTTAGTTAATTTGGAGAAGAAAGGGCCGAGGCCTATTCTGTAGGTGATAGGATTTCAACAATTTCTTCTCTGCAATAAAAGCTCTTTTTTGAAAACAGCCGGAGACAAAGTTAATAAATCATGTCCCAGAGAAGACGGTCAGAGACGACGGTCAGAGCGGGGCGCTCACGTGGCCGGGACGCAGGGCGACGGGGCGGGCGGGGTTCTGCTGCGAAGCGGAGGGGAGGCTGCGGGCTCCGCTCCTTCAGCTGCCGCGACGGCCCTGGGGCCCGGGGCTGTGGCCCTGAGGCGGGCGCACGGAGGCCGCTGCCTTTCATGGGACTCACTCCCGTCTCTCTGTCTGGCTTGGCCTCAACGTGGCCATCACCACCCAACCATCCTCGTGGCTTGGACCATCACAGCCCCTGGCTCACATGGCAGGGGGAGGGGGTCCCGGGGCCTGGGCACTTGGAGCTCAGGCCGACCCAGGCCCTGAAACCCGGGAGAGCAAGACGTGCCCTTCTCAAGTGATGGGCCGCTCCCGGGGCAGAGGGCCCGGTCCAGCTGCAGGGCCCCAACCCCCCACGGGCGGCACCAACCTGGTCTCTTCTGCCAGGTCCACGGGCACCACCAGGCCTGCTGGCCCCAAGAAGGGCGCCCCCCCCCCCCGGATTTATGGATACGCGCTCTTGACCTGACCCCTCCCCCAAACTGACAGCCTCTGGACCGCCCGGGAATGGCCTGGGCAGTGCTCCTGTGGCGGCCCAGGCCTGGGGCCGGGAGGAAGGGAGGTGCTGCCCGCCAGGCCCGCGGAACCCAGGGTGGGCACGAGGGCCACGCAGAAGGGGTGGCCGGGCCTGGAGACAGGAGGCTGTGAGGGACATTTCAGCGGCAGCTCCCGCTCACCCCCAGCGTGTCCTTGAGGCCCCGTGGAGTCTCCGTGGGGCACCTCTCCCTGCCCAACGTGATGAGCACCCGTCACCCAGAGAGTCTGTGGTTGGTCCAGGTGATGCTGTCGCTGTGGTCCCTGCACCCCACCAGGAGCCAGTCCCCCGGGCGCCCGAGACCCTGCCTCCCTCACTGTCCTGTGCTGAGAGTCACCTGCCGAGGCCGAGACGAGCCCGAAGCCGGCACTCTGACCACACTCCACACCGAGCCGCGTCTCCACGCCACCGTCACCTGGTGCCTCTGGAACGTGCGGCGGCGGCGGCGGTGGCTTTCATGGCGTCCGGTAAAGGAACGGCACCCACGTCCACTCTGTTCTACTTGGTCACGTCTCCTAAGATTCTCACCGCACGCATCGGCCCAGGCGTTTTCAAATTGCGCAGGATTTGCCCTTGGTGGGCCCGACCTCCCAGGGCCCCCCCCAGCACCCGGCGGGGGGCGAGGGGTCTCATCTCCCCCCACCTCGCGCCCTGTCCTGCTGCATTCCTGCCTCAGCATACACCCCTCACTACCACTTTCACGCTCATGGTCTTTATGTATTTTTGTCTCTTGTCGCCCATAAAACAATTCTCAAAACTATATACCCCTCATACATTTTAAGCCTGCATTTCCATACTTACTTTTAATTTCTAGTGTATTTTAAATAAAACGTCACATGGCTCTTTTAAATGCATCCAAAGGGACTTAGGTACCATTTGCTACCCACGGTCGTGCCTATAAAAATACCCTTTTTAATACCTGGATATTTTACTTTATTTCTTTTCCTCCTTCAGCCCTGGTGCAGAATTTTATTTACTGCAACATATATAATCCTCGAAAGTCTTTCATCACTGTTCCTACTTCTCTCTATGAGAAAGGACAGATATTTCATTAATTTTTTTTTTTCCAAATCCCTGTGATCCTAAAACTTTAAATGTTGAAAAACTTCTGGGTTGGGTCTATGTTATTATTATTATAATTAATAATCAAACCAACATACATCGCTGCGAATATGGAACATAAAAGTAAACGTTCCTTGGAAGTGCATCGCTTAATGAGGTAAGTGGTACACGTCAGGGGAAAGCGAGGCAGATGGACTCTAAGGCCACAGGAAACCCCACTGTTTCCGGACAGACGGCATGCGGGGATGTGCACAGGGGTGTGTGGGGGCAGACGGCAGGGACGGGAAGTTCTCCCAGCGACAGTCTGTGGCCAACACGGCAGGGCACCAGCCCCTGCGAGCAGAACCAGCGGGACAGTGGCCACTATCGGCCCCTCGCGTGCAGGTTGTGGGGGGAACACGGCCCGCTGACCTGCGTGCTGGCACAGGGGCAAGGAACCAGAGCTGCGCCTCGATGGCCATCGAGAACACACCCGCTGTCACTTTTTAATGCTACGACCAAAGTGAACGGAGACTTGAAAGGCTCAGAACCTGCCTGGGCAGCGCATACATCTTTCCGACGGTGACGTTCTGCACAATTTTTGAGACCGTTTTCTTAATTCCGGAGGCGTCCTCTCGCAGATGCCAGGACACGAGGAAGTGCGTCAGTGCTGAGAGGCCGGCGGCCTCCTGCTGTGGTCTCCCCGAGAGCCCTCTGGCTAGTTAGGGCCTAAGGAAGCCTGGGGGGGGGGGAGGGAGGGGCTGCAGCGCAGGAGCGCGAGGCGGAAACCTTCCCCGTGAGGCAGAGCTTTGGGGGCCTCAGCTCGGGTTCAGTCCGCAGACCTGGTGCTGGGGGACGATGGGTGTGAGCAGCACTCGGTGTCGGTGAGGGCGCCGCCCAGCGGGGGGCTTTCTCCAGGGTGGACCACCCGCAGCAAATCCATCACAGGCAAAACCAGCACACACGTGACAGGCGCCTGCGGGCCTGCGTGATGGATCGCCGGCACCGCCTTGCTCTCCCCCAGTTCCAGCTCCTACTCCTATGTCCGCAGGGGGACCATGGGACACTGTTGCTCTTGCCAGAGTTCACTCGAGCCCTGCCGGTGTGGCTCAGTAGATAGAGCGCCTGCCCATGGACTGAAGGGTCCTGGGTTCGATTCTGGTCAAGGGCACGTATCCTGGTTGTAGGCTCCATCCCTGGCCCTGGTGGGGGTCATGCAGGAGGCAACCAGTCGATGTGTCTCACATGGATGTTTCTCTCCCTCTGTCTCTCTCCCTTCCTGCTACTCTCTCTAAAAATAAACGGAAAAGTATCCTTGGGTGAGGATCAGCAGCAAGAGCACAGAACTTCCCCGAGTCCCTGCACTCCTGGGTTTCTGTGTGTCCTGCTCCCAGGAAACCCACGCAGGACGGCCCTCAGACTCCACACAAGGTCACAGCCTGACCCCGAGAGTCCCCAGGCCCAGCCCCAGCCCCAGGCTTCTAAGGCCATCAGAGCAGGCCCTTTGGAACCCACCCGAGAAAGCTGCGGCCAGCTGTCCCCGGGCAAGCAGCAGGCAGCGACCGCCGGCAGTGACTCCTCACGCCCGCGACGACTGTGGTGCGATTCAGAGCCGCACGGCGTCCGGGGCCGGAGCTGACGCTGCTGGGAGGACTCCCCGAAGCGGACGCGGGTGGAGGTGCAGGCGGAGTCACCGTCCAGACGACAGCGCCCGCGGCAGAGACGGTGAGGGGCCGCTGACTAGGACGCGCAGGAGCGAGCGCCATCGGGCTCCGCTCTTTCTGATATGCATTCCTCCCCACATCTCGGCCCACCTGCTCCTGACGAAATGGGGGGGGGGCACCTCGCTCTGGGTCCGGCCGTGGCCTCAGAGGAGCTGGTGGCCTTTCGCTTAACGGACACGTTCGGGACTGACCTTCTGCCGGCGTTTGAGATCCTCTCCCGCGGGGAAGGCCCCGCTTTCAGGCCCGCAGCGCCGGCCACCAGGGCCCGGCCACCACCTCAGGGACAGGCACAGACCGTCACGCCGATGGGAGGGGCGCAGAGGGCCCGGGCAGACGCGGCCACCAGAGGGAGAAGTCCCGCGTGGCGTCAACCTGCGAGGACCATTTTGCAATGCAAGTGGCTGTCCCGGAATACTGAGCTGTCCGTCCGTCCGTCCGTCCGTCCAAGGAAGGAGCAAACTGGGAGGAGGTGGGCGTGGAATGGTTTCGCCCAGAAAGGCCCAAAATGGCGAACGAACGGTGAAGGGCAGAGAACTGCCCCTAATGAGCACGTGGGTTCAACGACGGAGTAAATGCTGTTTTTCTAGGAAAACCATGCTTACCGCGGACAGCTGGTCCTGTGGCCTCCGCGCGGCCCAGGCCAGACAGGCTGCGGCACGCTGGACGCAGAGCTCACACTCCGAAGGCAGGGAAACCCAATCTCCAGAGCCGGCTGCGCCCCAAACAGCCTCCCTGCGCCCCAAACGTCCTCCCTGCATCCCAAACGGCCTCCCTGCGCATCCATTACAGCGACAGAGGAGGACAAACCCTTCAGGAGAGTGACATCGAGTGCTGAGCCGGGGAGACCCTTCCCGCGTGAGTGACAATGCTGGGTCGCTCTCCATAGAAACTGAAATGTGATGTTTCCACGCGGCGAGCCCCCCCGCACGCACCTCCCGCCTCGGTGAATTGGATTCAGGAGTGGCTGCTGGCCAAGGTTAGGAACTCGGACCCCAGAGTCCAAGGCAAGACTCACTGGGGTCCCGTCCAGTCACCTGCCTCGGTTGCCACAGCTAACAGGCGCCCGTGTGTAAGTGTCTGAATATCATATGTAAATTGATATGTCTCACAAGGGGGTGGGGCGGGCACGGCCTGGGGAGATTATTAAAACTCAGCTTCGTGGGGAGGTTGTGAAGGCTGATTAGGCACTCGCTACCTAATGCCAATCTGTGCTGCTAGAGCAGAGGTTCTCAACCTTCCTGACGCCGCGACCCTTTAATGCAGCTCCTCATGCTGTGACCCAACCGTAAAATTATTTCCGTTGCTACTTCATCACTGTCATGTTGCTACTGTTATGAATCGTCATGTAAATATCTGATGTGCAGGATGGTCTTAGGCGACCCCTGGGAAAGGGTCGTTCGACCCCCAAAGGGGTCGGGACCCACAGGTTGAGAACCGCTGCCCTAGAGGATCACACTCGGCTGAGAAGTAAAGGCATTTGTGGTTCCCCACGGAATCGAGCGCAGCTCTGCCTGGGGTGTGACTCCCCAGGCCGCCTGGGCCCCAGTGTGGCCTCTCACTGTTCACAACCTGCCTGGGAGGTGGGGAGCCGCCTGCAGGTCCGGTGAACCCGCTGGGCTGACCGCCTCCCACAGAATGGCCTGCACATGTCTAATGTGTCAGCGACGACAACACACCACTGGTGGCCACACGCGGCAGCTTGGCGTGATGCTCCCACAGTGAGTGCGGACTCCCGTCTGCACGGTGCCACATGCCCGCCTGCGTCAGGGGCGCGTCTCCTCCCACCACCCCCTGCACAGGGTGGGGGCCGGCTCACACCTCTGCACGGCAAGCACGCTGTCCGACGGGACGGGTCCTGTTCAGCAGCTGAGGGCTGAGGTCTGGGTGTGGGGGATCCCAGAGCCTCTGTCCAAAGGGAGGGGGTCCGGTGGCGCACTTCCCCAGGCACGCCCCTGGCTCCCCTCACAGACACACGCTGACCGGCTGCAGGACAGACGCTGCTCCCTTTTCACAGGAGAAACCAGGGCCAGGGGTCCCACCAACCTGGGCTTGAACCCCCAAGTCCCGCCTCCCGGTCCTGAGGTCTCCTTCAGGGTGGATGTGCTAAGGCCTCTAATCGCCGCTTTGACAAACGAGTTGCTAGAGGGGCATTTTCACTTAGGTTCTGGACAAAAGCCCCAAGAAGAACGCTAATCTTTGCGTTGCTATGGAGATCGGGGTGTCAGGAGGTGTCCAGGCAGCACCGGTGTACACGGCCGACCTCCAAGCTCTCCCTTCAGAGCGGGGTGGGGCGCACAGGGCGCTGTCGTGCGTCTTTGCTCCCAGATCTCCCCACGGGCCCTGGCTCCCTCTGCCTGGGAGGTGCGTGTGGGCACCTGTGTCCTCAGCGCGGAGTGAGCCACCCGCAGAGCAGGTGACTGGCTACTGCCTGTGCTCATCACAGCCGTGTGACCGGGACACACGAGCATCTGTAAACAGGGCCTTAGAATCAGCCCCGACGAAACAGCCTTAGGAGCTGAGGAAAACACCGGTTTCCATTCCCTAAACCTGCACGGTGCCCTGAGCCAGGAACTGAATAAAATGGATGAACAGCCACGAGCACCGAGAGGCTGGGATGTTGCCGCGCACAGAACTGAGTGTGCGGAGCGGGGGCTGACGCGTGAGGCTCGCCGACGGGGAGGCGCAGCCGGGACTCGGTTCTGTCCGTGACCCGCCCAGGAGGCCGGGGCCAGCGGGGTGGCTGAGCTCACTGCCCCACGGCAGGAACACTTCCTGTGACGTTCCCGCCCATCGTGGTAGGCGAGGCCCATACAGTCCAGGAAGCCTGAGCTGGATTCCACGCTGGTCGTTCGTGGCGTGGACACTGTCCCCAGATTGGTCTTCAGTGACATTCCAGGTGTTCCCGCTGCTGGGAACACGCGGGCGCAGGGGCGAGGCTGGGGCCCCCTCCCTGAATGCGGGTGGCGCAGAGGAAGCAAGACTTACATGTGGGCGCACAGTTGCTCAGACGCCCCAGACATCGTCCCGCTCCGCACACGGAGGCTGCGGGACAGGAGGACAGTGGCGCTGAGTGTCCTCAGAGAGGAGGAGGGGAGGGCCGGTGGGAATGAGAGGCGTGGCGGGTGTTGTTTGAAGGAGACCTTAAATGAAAGGGCATAACAGAAGGCGAGAGGCAGGCGTTTCTGTTTCAATCTCAGCGTCGTCCTGGGAGAGACTCATTACCCCCGACATTTTGGGTATCGGGTCTGGGGGCCGCGCGGCATTGGGACAATAACCGATGAGCCGTGCGCGGGGCTCTCCTCGGCGCCTCGCTCCCTCCGGATTCAGCCGGGACGCCTGACCCACCAGGTCTCTTGTGAGGCCTTCCAGGCGGCGCTGAGGACGGGGCAGGCGTATGGAGCTCCCTGGGCTCCCCTCAGGATGGAAGCGCCTGCACAGCCGAGTCCGGCCCGTTGTCCTCCTTCTGGTGCATCTGAGCGGGGAGCCAGCATGAAAAATTCATGCGGACGTTCCCACAGTCCCTCCCGCTGTGTCCCTGCCATCGGGGCTCCCGGCACAGGCACAGGACACTTCAAAGCGAACACAGCTCCCCCGGGGGCAGGAGAAGGGTGTGTCCCCAAGGCGCCTGCTTCCTGCGCAGACCCCGCGGCTTCATCTTATCAACGCGCAGGGGGCTGCGGGGGGCAATGAGGCTCACGAGACACCCACAGAGCAGCAGGCGGTCCCCTAAATGACAACTGGCCGAATATCAGCATCTCATGTCTAACTGTCACGTGTTTAAAACTTGCCCGGCTGGCGTGGCTCGGCGGTGGAGCGTTGACCTAGGAGCCAGCAGGTCACAGTTCAATCTCTGCTCAGGGCACAGGCCTGGGTTGGGGGCTCCATCCCCAGTAGGGGGCATGCAGAAGGCAGCCAATCAATGATTCTCTCATCAGTGATATTCTTATCTCTGTCCCCTTCTTCCTTTCTCTATGAAATCAATCAATCAATTAATCAATGAAAACTTTTTTTATTTTTATCTAAATCCTCTTTTTCTTTTGCTTCCTTCCCATCAGCTTCAAGTGTAGCCAGAATACTTAGCAGCTGAGCAGGGGTGAGGTTTGAACCCTCCAGGTCACAGGTGCTTGGCCACGTGCAGGATTTCCTCCCGTAGCTGGGGGACAACCCATCCCCCACGAGGTGCCCCACAGCACGTGGGCCGTCCCTGCAGGGGATGGTGTGTCGCTGTGACAGGACACGAGAAGGGGCGCACGGCGGAGTTTAAGTTCATTATAGACAGTCCCCAGAAATTCCATTTCCAGTTCTTTACAGCGGATCGGAGCCACCACAGCACGGCTCCCTGCTTTAATCCCCAGATGCCGAGGCCGAATTTATCTCTGTTAAGTGCGAACTGGCTGCGGTATCTTCGGATTCTTCAGAAATGCTGGCTGGCGAGTTTTGAGTAGTCATCGATCTTGTTCGGGGGTTCTTTTCTGTCGCCCGCCTGGAAGCAAGGATGTCTGAGTCTGCAGCACACCCTGCCCCTAGGACCAGCGTGAGCAGCGTTCGCGGCAAACCTGGGGGAGTGGGGGTGCCCTCCGTGTCTCCGGCCCCGGGGACCCTGGCGGCTGGGGCCCACCCGCAGCCCCGCTGGAAGAGCCCTCGCCTCGCGGGAGTCTGGACGGGAGCGAGACACACACATGGTTTGGGGTTTGCTGCAAACATATCAAGGCTTCCGAGCTTCAGAGGTTTTCAAAACGGAAGTCCAGTGAGAAACGCATAACTGGGTGCCCCTTCACTTCGAGCTGAGCCCAGTATGTCCACAGGAAGTTCTCCTGAGCATGAAAACAAGGCTGTTTCCTCAACTCCTCACTCCTCACAGGCTACCCAGCCGGTGCATAAGCGAGGACTATGCAAGGGACCGAAATGTAGGTTTCCTCCTGAGATGTGAAATAACTCCGTTCATACCCTCAACCTCCTTTTATGTCTCTTTCTACACATTTACCTGGTGCCAGTGAAAAGATAAAAATATACAAGGGAATGAAATGCAAGGGAGTTAATTACAATATTCATGAGCTGCTTCCAATATACTTCTTGGTTGGAGCAGAAACTGAAATTATTGAAAAAATTTGCATATTCCAATTATCCACTGCACGGCACTGCGTTAGCATGGCAACCTGCCCGGTCCGGCCTCGATGGAGCAGGCGGGTAGGGACCTCCGAGCTTCGCGCTGTTCGCACCGCGTCACGAGAGCGTTTGTGTGTTCTCAGAGACTGAGGCCAACGCCCTTGGTTCTGACTCAAAATCCCGCCAATCTGACCTATTGCTACCCTGGTATGCGTATGACCGTTTAGCGCCGAATCCGATTTGCTGGAGAGAATAATGGTAATGCTTGAAAATCATTCAAGTAATTACAACCTATGTGATAATGCACTTTCCACCCTTTCTGATCAATCCTGGAAAAGCCTTGATCAATCACACCCATTGCTACTATGGTTCTGACTCAGGTCCTTTACACGGCAGTGCATGGCGCACGGCCTGGCCTGGGACCCGCGCTGAACCCGGAGCAGAGCTCTCTCGCACTGAAAAGGCCCAGCTCAGTCCACAGCCTGGAGGTCGGACTCGGTCCTTCTGAGGGAGCCGTCCACCCTGATGGCCGGCTGACAACCACCAGGAGCCCTGCCAGGGACGCGCGGGCACGGGAGGTGCTCGGGTAAGTCCCCAGGCCCTGTCCCTGGGTCTGCCACCCACGCCCCCCTCAGAAAACTTTCCTGGAAGCCGCGTGACTCTCAAGGACCAGAAGAAGCAAACGCGGATCCTGTCCCACATGTGAAACAACCCTATCCAAGCCCCGCAGGGGAGAGCCAGCCCTTCACGGAGCTTTTGAGAAAGACGGGACCGGTGAGTGCGCAGACAGGTCCACTGCGTCCGCTCCTCTACGAACTGACCGCAATAGTTTGCAATTTGCCACAGCCCTTTCCTGACTGCACGTGCTCAACAGCATCATCCCTGCATGTGACCCTGTGCAGCCTCGCGCTGCTAACACCTGGCAGTGCCCCCCTCACTCCTCCCCTGCCCCCGCACACTCCTATCTCCTTGGTTCAGGGTTCTCGCTGGTGGTCACTCCCCTCCCCCAGCAACACGCTCTCTGTAGCAGAATTTCTGGAGCCATTCAAAGGCCAAACATTTGAACTAAACTTCTTTAAACTAACATGTGCGCAAGTACGCTGAACATGTAACTGTGATCTGCATGTATTCTCTACCTGATTCAGTTAAATCAGGTACAAAAAGTGATCAGCTGAAGATGCTTAAGAAATACTGCTAATTTGAACATAATTATATTTGGTGAATATTTTCTCAAGGGTTTTATTATTAAACTAGAGGCCTGGTGCATGAAAATTCATGCACTGGAGCGGGGAGTCCCTCAGCCCGGCTTGCCCCTTTCACAGTCCAGGAGCCCTCAGGGGCGGGAGGCAACACGGCAATCAGGGAAAGGCGATGCCCCATCACACCTCTGCTGCTGCCACTGCCGGCAGTGCAGCCCTTGGCTGGCCCTGGTTACCTGCGCCTTGGGCCGGTCCTGAGTGGCTGGGGGGCTTGAGGGAACTGGAGGACTCTGGAGGCAGGCGCGAGGAGCGCACTTGCCCCGCACCTGCTGCCCAGGTGGGGCTGAGGGGACTGGGCGCTGCCATCTTGTGGCTGTGGGCGCTGCCATCTTTGAGGGCAGGGCAGTCAATTAGCATATTCCCTCCTTATTGGCTGTGGGTGCCACCATCTTTGCGATGGCGTGAGGGTCAATTAGCATATTCCCTCTTTAGCAGACAGGATGAAAAGAACATAACCTGTGCCTAGTGTGGTCTCCATCGTGATGCACTGACTCAGCCCCTATCCACCAAAGAAGTTTTGCTGCTAGACAGTCCACATGAACAGTGTCCGAAAGCCGAAATACCTTTACACCCTCCAAACAAACAAGCCCTTGCGTTTAGCACGACGAGGTGTGTTCTCAGTCTGTCCATCAGGCCAAAGAAGGCAGCAAACCTTCCGTCAGAGTCAAACCTCCAACCGGCACCAGCGGGAGACCGCCCTCAGCATGAGCGCCCCAGGGGCTGGCGGCTGTTCAGGAAACCCCACCTTCCCGGTTCGGAAGGACCGCGGGGGTCAGAACTCACGGGCCACGCTCAGGTGGACGGGCGGGCTGGTCTTGTTCTCGCCGTTCCTCTCGTTGACGGCCTGCGCGTGGTACGTCCCCGCGTCGCCGGCGCCCGCTGCCAGGATCACCAGCTGACTCTCCAGCGTGACGGCTCTGTCGGAGAAGGGACAGCGTCAGGGCCCTGAGGACTGCTTACCCGTAAGACACCTTGACTCACGAGGCCGCTGCACCGGGACGTCCCGAGGTGCCTGAAGGTCAAAGGCCCTGGAAGGGCAGACATGCGTGGCAGCCCCGATTTAGGGACACGGGCGAGGCCTCTCACGTCCAGCTGGCCGGCTTCTGCGGGGGATCCGAGCCCCAGGACTCGCTGCACACCTGTCCCGGCCCTCAGCTGGGAGGAAGACAATATCTGGAACATGCGCATCCAGGGTGCGTGAGAGCTCAAAGCTTCCTCCGGGAGTTTATAACAAAACAAGCTAGCCCGGCTGGCGTGGCTCAGGGGCTGAGCATCAACCTATGAACCAGGAGGTCACGGTTTGATTCCTGGTCAGGGCACAGGCCCAGGTTATGGGCTAGATCCCCAGTAGGGGGCGTGCAGGAGGCAGCCTATTGATGATTCTCTCTCTCTCTCTCTCTCTTCCTCTATATTAATAAAAATATATTTTAAAAAAACCCCAAGCTAGAAGAGTTCTGGAAAAGTTGGCCTTTCTCCCTTGGCGGCTGTTTGACCAAACCCTTCGCATGGGGTCTATACCACCAGGCCCTGGACCCCGCACGTGAACGGATGGTGATTCTCCACCACCCAGAAGGCTTCATGGGGGCTCTGGGCACCCATGTCTAGACGGGTGGGTAGAAGAAAGCTGCAGTGGGCACGGCTCTCCCAGAACCACAAGTCCAGGACCCATGCCCTTCACCTGCACCCCACATCCTGGAGGGCAAGCAGTCTATCGTCATCCCAGAATCCTTCTCATCTGTCCCAGTTGCGCAAAGGAACCTGAGATACATTTGACCCACGCACCCTCTCTCTTTAGAAATGAGAAAACTGAGGCTCCGAGAGGTTAAGCTGTTTGTCCCAAGTAGCACAGCAAGGGAGCAATATGAGAGGGAGGACTAGGTCCTCGTACATGCACACAGTGCTCCGCCACCCACACCGCACGCAGACACTCATCAGGTCACCTATTAAAGGAAGAGAATGCCCGGCCAGCGTGGCTCAGTGGCTAAGCATCAACCTATGGAACCAGGAGGTCACAGTTCGATTCTCGGTCAGGGTATGTGCCCGGGTTGTGGGTTCGATCCCTGGTAGGGGGTGTGCAGGAGGCAGCCGATCAATGATTCTCTCTCATCATTGATGTTTCTCTCTCTCTCTCTCTCTTCTGTCCTCTCTGAAATCAGTAAAAACATATTATAAATAAATAAACACATACCTTTCGGGAAGAATTTTGGTATAATCCTCTTTTCCTTCCTGCTACCTTTTGGAAAGCTTTTTCAAAAATCCTTAATTTTTATTCATCATATAAAATTATCTTACAGAGTTACTGCTTATTCAGGGTTTCTGTAGGATGTA
The DNA here is from genome assembly GCA_004026665.1 of Murina feae. Lineage (NCBI taxonomy): Eukaryota > Metazoa > Chordata > Mammalia > Chiroptera > Vespertilionidae > Murina > Murina feae. Next base: position 5,574 of record PVJC01017555.1, on the reverse strand, counting down.
TTACAGTTTGAGGTTCTCTATGATTAACTTACCTCATTTCTCATTTAAGAAAATTTCTCTATTAGGAAGTTTTCAATTTTTAGTCCCATAAAAACATTTTTTAAAAGTTTTACTGTGATATTTATGACTCCTTTATAGATTCCTTTAGAGAGCCATAAAAATTATTCCATTTCACATTAGTATATGTTACACTGACACCTAAAATTAAAAATGAATATTTATTGCACATGAAGTTACCCATTTAATAGTACAATTTAAAAACAGTAACTTTTTGCTTTAACGTCTGATTTGTGCCAGCGTGATTTCAAGTATGCCTATTACTTCTCAGAATTATTCTCCAAAAATGCTCATCACTTCTCTCTAGTACATGGCATTGCTCCAAGGGTACTGAAGAATAAAAAGTGCATTAAGAATAAAAATACTAAAATTTTCACCATCATTTACATCTTCAAGCTCTTTTTTTCTTTTAGTTTTTCATTTCTGTACCAGTTTAAGTAAAAACTCACAAAGAAAACTCACCGATTGCCAAAAACATACAACAAAAATGCCCAAGCTTAGGAGAACATCAGATTAATCAGAAAACTGACCTGTTTCCCTGTCCAACTCTCTCTGAACACAGCGTTCCTATTAAAAAACCCGATGTTCAAATGAAAATGAAGACATGTAACCGCATGCAGCTTCATTTCCGATTCTGACCATTGCCGTCCTGTCCCTGCAGGGACACTAAGGGCCGCGCAGCGGGCCATGCGCCTGCTCCGAGCCCTCTCCTCGCAGCCCTGCCTGCTGGGGCCACACCTTCCCGGGTGCTGCGGTGAGGACACCGCCCATTCCCAGCACCAGTCCCGACCTTGGTCCTCCAAGGACACCGGGGAAGCAGCACGGGACCCAGGGAAGGCCAGGCTTGGGGGACGGGGCTCCTCACTTCTGCTGGACGCCAACCAAGAAAGGTGCTGCCCCAGGGGCTGCTGGGTGCCACCCTCCCACGGGAACCCCGAGGGGAGGCAGTGCCGAGCCCGAGGCAGGAGGAGGGACCCTTGAGAGCCGAGCGAGAGCCAGCGATGAGGAAGCAAGCCGGAGCCCTGCACACGCCCTTCCGGCCCCTCAGCGTTCAGGGAGGCCGGGAGGCTCCCGAGGCTGGCACAGACGCCCCCACCTTTTCCAAGTCTCCCCGTTTCAGAGCCGCAGTGCGGTGTGCGGCCCCGGCCCCTCATCTCAGCTAATCATGGTGGTCTCCCCTCTCTCGCCAGGGGCTCCAGAGGAAGCCCGTGTCAGCCTGTGGCCTGTGGCAGGCACCCGGGACCTCCTTGCTCTGGGGTGGCCGCACCCGAGTGAGTCTCACTAGACGGAGGGCAGGCCCTCCACTCCCTGGTGGGACCGGGCTTCCTCGCCCTCCTCACCTGCGGACAAGGAAGCAGGCTCTCCCGCGAGGACCATGTTGTCGTGTCCGCGAGGGGAGCGGCCTTGGCAGGAAGCTGATGGTGTCAGGGGTGGGACAGTAAGAACAGGGAGTGCCTGGGGCCTGACCTTGACCCCTGACGGCATCATGGGCCACCCTGCTCTCCTTCCCGTCCCTGACTTCCTGTGCCATGCGCCAGCGTCCTTCATTCCGGGCTGACCTTGCCTCGGGTAGGGTTCCTGCTACTGGAAGTGAGCGCGATTCAAAGCAACATACGCAGTGCCCTCCGCCGGGAGTGCAGGGAAGAAAGATGGCGGCACCCTGCGCCTCGGGAACATTACACGCGGGTTTCAACACGTGTATGTAACGTGCCATGTGAACAGCGGGTGCCAGTGGGAAGGTGAGACGTTTTCGCTTTTGACTTCTGTTGTTGTAAAATATCCTCCCACAATAAGCAAGTACCCCTGTGCCATCGGAATAACAGTCCCCCGCCGTGATCCAGGGCGTGCCCCGCCATGAGGGCAGCCACGGTTCGTTTCCTGCTCTCCCCGGGGCGCGCACGCGGCTCCACAATACTAATTTAACCGCACACCGACTTCACAGAAAATTACAACATGAAAGCCAGGGAGATTTCCCTTTCTTTGACTTTATTAAATGCGTGTGTGGTTTTCTGTAAGTTTCTTAGTCTTCCCCATCTTAATTCTAATTTTCAAAATCCAATCTTATCACTTGAACTTCTAGCTCTGTGGGATGATAATAAAGAAGATATGAAAAAATAAACACAAGACTTAGTCCGACGTGGACAGAATGTAGCTCAACTCAGGAACAGGGGGGCTGGATGCGGCAGGAACCGGTCGTCAGACCATCCGCTACCTGTACGCGCAGGCTCCACAGGGGCAGCTGCCAGATTCCCCAAAGCAGGGGGTCTCTGCGTGCCCAGGGAAGGAGGACTGGTTCCGAGGGGCGCTGTTCAGGCTCTTGGTTTCTCACCTGACCCTCCCAATGCTTTCTTGAAGCAGTGAGCAAAGTGAGATTCTCCATTTCAGAGAAGATGGACCTCAGAGGAGGTGCTGGGGCCTCTGGCTGTGGGCACTGAGGGAAAAGACCATGCAAGGGGGGCTGTGCATGTGGCATAGGGGAACGGGGGGCATCCAGCTGGGAGATCCATGGTGAGCTCCCGTGCCCACACAGAACACCTGCTTTCAGAGATAAAACACCTACATCAATTCCACAAGCACCAGGTTTACGGTGGATGGGAACAGCCCAGTGGGCACTCAGACCAGGAAGGAAAATGCCATGGAAACAGAACCAAGTCACTGTACTCGCTGCTGACTCACCAACCACCTGAGTCCCAGCTGGCACTTGTCCGCACCCACACAGACGCTGCGATGACTGGTTCAGAGGGGTTAGCTCTGAGTGGAAATGTAAACCAGGCAGTTACTCCCTCCTGTCCATGCTCATCACGGCCCACAGAGGAGGTGTGAGATTCAACACGCTCTGCCTCGGCCCAGGGAGCTGCGTGGACAGGTGAAGGCATGTGGGTGCCTGCGTCCCATCCATCAGCTCAGCTCCGCTCCTTCTTGCTGGTTGGGGATTTTGAGAACTTGGTTCCCTGATTCTCCCTCACGGCCCTGAGGCTGTCCCTGCACCCAGAGCCCTCGGTCAGCCCGATGCTTCCTCGGGCGACGGGAACTGGCATTCCTGCCTCCTCAACCCCCGGGTCAGACTCGCTGCCCCAGCCCCTCAGGAGCAGCTCCCCCTGTAATGGTGCCCGTGGGGGCGCACATTTCTAGGTCATCTGCCTGGAACCCGCTGTGAACTGAGAGGTCTGCCTCCCTCCCTCAGGCCAGCTCGTGTGTCCTCCCTGTGAGCCAGGGCGACAGCACTGCCACCGAAAGGTCTTTTTTTAAAATGGGAGGGAGAGGGAGAGGGAGAGAGAAGCATCAATGATGAGAGAGAATCACTGATCGGCTGCCTCCTGCACGCCCCACACTGCGGACCAAGCCCACAGCCCGGGCCTGTGCTCTGACCGGGAATCAACCGTGACCTCCTGCTCCACAGGCCGACACTCAGCCACAGAGCCACACCGGCCGGCGGTAAAGGACCTTTGTGGGGGCTCAGCGGGGTGAGGACGCGGAGCACAGTGTGCACAGTGTCCGCTGAGCCGGACCCCGGCTCCTCACCGGAGAAGGCGTCACAGTCCTCTTCCGGGGGCTGAACATCAAGTCCTCTCTAGAGTTTGGCGCATAGGTTTCCACGCAGACAAACACCACCAGGCCGCTGAGCTGTCGGACAGAAGTCGTGAGTGGATGTTGCTGCTGCCGCCGCCTGAGGCAAGGCCGCCGGCTCAGGAGCGGAGCGTACGGACAGAGCAGGGGCCGGGGACAGCGCACCCGCCTCACACACAGACGCAAACCCGCCGCCCCGCCCCGAGGCCTCCCGCCTCTTCTCAGCTCAGCCAGGCGTCCTGTCCTCCAAGGAACCAACCCCCTTCCTCCAGGAAAGCTCTGCCAGGAGGCGCCGAAAACAAATGAAGCCCTGCGGGCACCTCTCTATGCCTCCCAAAGGACTCAGCTCACAGGGGACGTTGCCCAGAAGAAACGTTTACGGAGAGCGGGCCTCCCTCCCCCCTCCAGCCGGTTTGTAAAGTGTGTTAGTCCATTTACACGTGTCCAGGGGCCCTTTGCGCGTTTAACGGGCTGTCCCAGGGCCAGGCAGGGGGTTGGTCACCCGCCACCGAACCCAGCGAGACCGAGCCCCGGGGTGGGCCTGCGAGCAGCAAGCCAAGCTTTTTCCTGCGAAAACAATTTTTTTGTTTTAGAAGAAAAGGAAACAAGACTTTAAAAAATGTGTGGAGTGCATGTGTTTCGTCAGGTCTTTACGTCCTGGAAGAGCGGAACCGCCCGGAGTGTGAAACCCACTCAGTCTAGAAACCGCTACGCGAAGGACAGGAAGGGGACGGCAGGACGGCCGGCCCACGAAGGCCACGCCAGGTGGGACACGGGGTCCTCTGTCTCCGAGGCCCTTGAGGCAGCGACGAGTCTGACGTAAGTTTATTTGTGTAATAAAAACAAAACATAGTTCAGCCCAGCACTGAGCGCTGCCATGGCCAAGTACTATCGTTTCCCCAATTCTCATTTTGGATATTTTCCCATTGGGTTTTAGGGGGAGGAAAAGACAGAGGGAAACATCGATACAAGAGAAACACGTCAACTGGTTGCCTCCTGCATGCATCCCGACCACGGCCCAGGCTGGGGAGGAGCCTGCAACAGAGTTACGTGCCCTGGAGTGGACCTGAACCCGAGACCCTTTGGTCTGCAGGCCGACGTTCGACCCACTGAGCCACACTAGCCAGGGCTAGTCTCCCCAAATTGAAGGAGTAGCAAGACAAGGGCAGCTGCCAAGCTGGTGGGTCCATGAGCCTGGTGAGCAGCTCTGGGCCACTCATCATTCACTCCCAAGGTGGGGTGGACAGGAGGGGCTGGGCACGGCCATCCCGAGGAGGGGGAGGAGCCAGGGAAGCCGCAGGCCAGTGAGGCTCCTGGACTAGTCCCTCCTGCTGCTTCTCACTTCCTTCTCGTCTGCAGGGCGGCACTGGGCAGGGCACCTGCAGGCTCCTGAAGGCGCCATCTGCAGGGACCTCGCCCACACCCCCTTTCCCCTCTCCCCCGCAGGATGCAGCGCAGGAGGAGCTGCTGGAGAGCGGGTCTGAGGGATGGACAGCAGTGGGAAAGCCCTTCCCTCTCAGGTCAGCACAGCCAGTTCCTCTTCAAAGGAACACGGTGACCACAAAGGGCTCTGTTCTCCGCCTCTTTGATCACCGAGGCACAGCCGTGCCCTGTGGCCCTCCAGACTCAGGTACCACAGCTGCTGTGCAGCAAGGCTGGGCCTGCCTTCCAAATGGGCCTGGAAGATGCGGGCTCCCCGAACTCCAGGAGAGCTCCCCTCTCGAGGACCAACTCCCTCAGCGCCGAGGGTGACAATTCATCTTGAGGGAACAATTCATCTCAGTTCACAGCGGGTTCTGACAATTCACTGGCCTCTGTGAACTGCCTTTCCTTCCGGAAACCACAGCTCCGGGCCTGGGTCCCTGGGAGGAGAAAGTGCAGGCTCTGTTTCACCAGACACCAAGCTGGCCCTGCTCACTACACTACAGGTCCATCTGCTCACTACAGCTC
>PVJC01017554.1:0-32350 GCA_004026665.1 Murina feae | reverse complement strand
AGGACCACACCAAGACACATCATTATTAAAATGCCAAGAGCAAAAGACAAGGAGAGAATCTTAAAAGCTGCAAGAGAAAAGCAGTTAGTTACCTACAAGGGGGAACCCATATGACTATCAGCTGATTTCTCAACAGAAACTTTGCAGGCCAGAAGGGAGTGGCAAGAAATATTCAAAGTGATGAACAGCAAGAACCTACAACCAAAATTACTTTACCCAGCAAGGCTATCATTCAGAATTGAAGGTCAGATAAAGAGCTTCACAGACAAGAAAAAGCTAAAGGAGTTCATCACCACCCAACCAGTGTTATATGAAATGCTGAAAGGTATCCTTTGAGAAGAGGATGAAAAAAAAGTAAAGATAAAAATTATGAACAACAAATACATTATCTATCAACAAGTGAACCTAAAAATCAAGTGAATAAAAAATCTGATGAACAGAATAAACTGGTGAACAGAATAGAATCAGAGGCATAGAAAGGGAGTGGACTGACAATTTTCGAGGGTAAAGGGTGTTGGGGGTGCGGGAAGAGAACGGACAATGATCGTACACCTATGGATGAGGACAGTGGAGGGGGACAGAGGGTGGGGTGGGAAATGGGAGGAGGGGAGCTATGGGGGAAAAATAGAGGAACAACTGTAATAATCTGAACAATAAAGATAAACTAAAAAAAAATAGATACAGAAGCAAAGCAGCATCAAACAGACTGTCAAACTACAGCAGGAAGGTCAGGGAGCAGGAAGCAGGGGCGAGGGAAGGGGGCAAGAGATCAACCAAAGGACTTTTATGCATGTATATAAGCATAACCAATGGACACAAAACACTAGGGCATAGGGGAGTCTGGAGGAAGGTCAAGGGGTGGGGCGAAAGGAGACATATGTACTACTCTTTGTAGTATTTTACGCAATTAAAAAAAATAAAAGGGAAAAAAGATCTAGTAAAAAGGACTGATAAAAGTAAATCTCAAATTATCAACTCAGGAACTAAGATCATAAAAGAAAGCAGAGTAATTACACACAAAAAAGGCAACCATAAATAAAAGTTTCTAATTTTAGAAAAAGTTAAATTTAATTTATTAAATAAAAATTTAATTAAAACAAAAGAATTTGTGATTAAATCAGATGAATGTCAAGTTGAGGTTTCCCTTGAATTAGGTTGATGACCCCATTATTCAAACCACTTTTTCAAAGCCTATTCCATGACTAACTGCTAAGAGGCAACATCCCTAATGAGAGCTTTTAGCCACTTTTTTTGTGAACTAAATATATTTTAAAGCAAAATGAGTTTATTCCACATGACAAAGTTAAACATAAACTACCTAAAAGTATATCAATATGATATATGTATTTATAACTATGATGCTAACATACCTTTGCTGAAATAGCTAATGTGCAAGCAACTCCCAGTTCTCCACCTCCAACCACAGTAATTTTCTTTACTGTTTTATTCTCATGATTTGCCCAGTTCTTTGAATTTATGTCTGAGACACCTAGAAAGAAAAGGGAACGATCATGACAATTTAAAAATATCAAAAATCTTTTTAGCATCTTTCAAAAAAAAAATACACCGAGCTTCAATAACTTAGGACAGAAAACATGGTGCTAGCTCATAACAGGCACTCAAAAATACCTGTCAAAGAGTATACTAGAAAGCTAGGAATCTCTTATTAAATATTCCACTAAATAAAGACAACCCTTTTAAAAAAATATCTTTCCAAACATTTAAAAAAGATTAAATAAAACTAAAAAACAGAACGTTCTGGAAAATATTCTGATTCTTACTGCTCTGGTTTAAAATGTAAAAAATATTTAACACCTTACAAAATTTTGCAAGCATATGTATTTTATTTTATACTCAGTGAGAATCACAGATTTTCTAGTCCAATATATTGAAATGAGGCACAAAGATATATAAAAATATAATGGAAAAGGTTTGGGATCATTAATACAAGGGTCAGCAAACATAGGTTTATAGTTTCGAGTACATGAAACACAGAGTTTCCCTGTAATAATTATTTGTGTTCTTTTCATTGTTATTGTTATTACTTTGTATCCATTTTTATGATGTATCTTTTAGGTAATAATGGCTGGAAAGTTAACCTACTTTTACCCAGCCCTGTACATTCAAGTGATTTTATACAAAATGCAAACTATTTTATTTGTCAATATAAGGGTAATCTTTTATATGTTTTTTAAAACTCCCCACCCAAGGATATGTTTTTATTGATTTATTGATTGATTGATTGATTGAGAGAGAGAGAGAGAGAGAGAGAGAGAGAGAGAAACATCAATAAAAACCATGACCATTCAGTTTACAGGACGACACACCAACCGAGCCACAATGGCCAGGGCTAATCCTTTACATTTTAAGAAAGCATATTCATTAGAACTGTACAGTTAGGTAATTGGAACTATAGTAGGTAATACTTACCCTATGATATATGTTCGGGAATTTTTGATTCAACACAGACGTGTGTGTATATATGCGTGTGTGTATATGTATATATGAATGTATTTATTTATAAAAATAAAGTAACAGAGAGTAAAGGCTATCAGTAAGGAATTATAAACTTATAACTCTCTGGATAATAAAAATACAAACCTTCAGTGATTTTTGCAATATAGGCTAGCAAGTCCACCTGCCGTGCCTCATCAGATGATGATAGAGAATACAGGGGAAGTTCCTCCTGAAACTTGGCAATCATTTCTTTAATTAATCCTACAACAACAGATTTAGGCTGCAGAATATACACAAAGGGGAGAGTTATGCAAAAATTTTGCTAACAAGTACCACCTTTTTAATCTATACATTGTTATAGTTAGCCAAAATAAAATATTGTATTATGCTCTCATTTTTTAATGCTACCATAGAAATTATACCTTCAACTGGTTCATTACTTTTACTTTCAATTGTTTCAATACTTTTCACTGAAAAAGTACTTAATTCTTTTAACTGAAAAATGAAGGGAGAAATGCTAAATCCACATCTCCAAAATATAGGGTATAACATGAATGTGTTTATGAGAAGAGTATCTTTGGGAACAGTCTGTCTTTATTTAACTTTTTACTTTGAAACAATTGCAAAAAAAGAAAAGTTGCAAAAATAGTAAAAGAATTTCCATGTACTCTTTACCCAGATCACTAAAATTGTCTCACATTTGCTTTCTTGGCCTCTTTCCCTCTCTATATTTTTCTGAACCAATTAAGAGTAAACTGCAGATATGATACCTCTTCATTTCTAAATACTGAGGAATAGAGTAAAGAAATAAAATGGAGTCAGTGTAGTCAAGCTGCTAAATCACTAAAATCAAGTAATTTGGAGCGTAAGGAAATGATTCTATTCTTATTTTACTGAGGTTTACTGGAAACCTAAACTTTTGAACTTTCCTGTACTGTGTCAAAGCCTGGATATACATCAAAGCTCCAGATAACTCTCTCATTACCTCTGAAGGACTAAGGAAAGAATGGTCATGTATCCAGATGCTCAGTTAAAACAAAGCACATAACAGATTTTCTGATTTAATATACTAAAGGTCAAAAACAGGCAAAACTACAAATAAATACGTATATTATATAAGACTCTTTAATAGAGAAGGACTCGGAAATAATGCCCAATACTTGCTAGTAACTTTACATGTGTTTTATCAAGCAGTAAACAACTATAAAAAGACTAGAGGCCCAGTGCATAACGTTCATGCACTGGGGCGGGGGGGGGGAGGGGGGGGGAGTGTCCCTCAGCCTGACCTGTGCCCTCTCGCAGTCTGGGAGCCCTGGGGAGGATGTCCAATTGACGGCTTAGGCCTACTCCCCATGGGGAGTGGGTTTAAGCTGGTAGTCGGACATCCTTGGCGCCCTGAGGAGGCAGGAGAGGCTCCTGCCACCGCTGCTGCGCTCACCAGCCCGGCTCAGGGCTTCTGGCTGAGCAGCACTCCCCATGTGGAAGCACAATGACCACCAAGGGGCAGTTCCTGCATTGAGCGTCTGCCCCCTGGTGGTCAGTGTGCATCATAGCGACCAATTGTTCTGCTGTTCAATTGATTTGTGTATTAGCCTTTTATTATATAAGAGGATAGGGCGCAAACAACAGTTAGCTCTCAGACTTGAAGAGAGCAGCTTCAGGCAGGCTGCTATTATCAGGGTTCTGGACTCAGGTATCCCCGGGAGCTCAATTTCAAATTACTTTTAATGACCATATGAAGATTATCATTGATAGAAAATTCAGTAAATTATTTGTTACTCTTATTCACTAAGATCAAAAGATAAATATTCAGAAAAATAAGAACTTTTCAAAGAAAATCCAAATTGATCTTACATGGCTCCAGTTTTGGAGGTAGGGCAAGTATATTCTGCCTTGAGCATCCACATGTTTTCCAACTGAGATTCCCATATTTGCAGTTGGCTTTAAGAAGCAAATGGGGGGAGCAAAAGGGTGAGAATCCAAAATCCACAAACGAATTGGTATATTATATGTATTACCTATTTGAGACAAAATAAACATACTTCAAACAATAAGGCATGCACACTATGTATGGTATAGCTAGGTGGCATTTTAAGATGTATAGTCAAGTTTATATATAAAGGACTTATGTAAATTGAGGCCTATTTTTCCCATTTCATCTACATTAACATTGGAAATATAGTACCATTAAATCACCAGCATAATATTTGAGGAAATTTAATTAAGACATCCAACTCAATTCAATAAATATATAAACAACCTACTGTGTCAAGAGTTTGAGATACACAATCTTCTCTATGTAATCTTCACTTTACCCAAGCAGAGCTATAGTACCTACCTTGACTGGTAGTGGACACTTATATTTTTGTACTTCTGCACTGAAGTTATTTGCTTACAGTTCTGTTTCTCATTTTACACTATAAGTTTCTTCCCAAGAGAGGATTATGTATTATTCATTTCTATAACCCCTGCACTAAGGATAGTGCCTAATGTACTGGCTGCTCAATACAAGTCTCTTACGTAATTAAGAATGACTGAATTAATAAAGAAATGAAAAAATAAATGAATGAGTAAAGATGAATTTGATACTGGCCCTCAAGTTGCTCACTAACTGCAGGGACTATAACATACCAGCTAGTTTTGATACATAGAACTGAGAGCTGAAAATAACCTTAAGAGTCACCTTGTCCAATGGTTTGTGAATTTTAGTGTACTGAGAAAGGAAGTGCACATATGTTCTTCCGATTCTAATCCTGAATATCATGCCTACCGAGAGCCAGAATCTGACTGCCTTGGTTGTCAGGAAGCCCAAAGCGAAACCTAATGTTAAGTATGAAAATAAACTTCAACTAGAAATCTCATCAATTACCTTGGCTGTTTTATTGTATCTCCTGATATTTACTCCTGCTCTCATAGCCTTATTGCATGTTATTCCTGCTCTCATAGCTACTGCATACGTCTTTCGCTGTACTCAGGAACATGGATGCTCAGAAGCAAGAATGCATAGGTTTCACCCATTACCAGCTGCATGACTTTAGGCACCTTAACTTCTCTGTGTCTCAATTCCTTCTCCTATAAAATGGGAATAATAACAGCTCCTACATCATAGGGTTATTGCGAGGATAAAATTAGTTAATGTTTGTAAAATGCTTGGAACAGTATATGATATGACAGTTTGGCAGGGTTTGCATTTTGAAAACAGGCCCATTATAAGTAAAAATATTTTCTTTTTCACTGCAACCTTTTCTTACTAAGGACATCCTCCTTCCACTGAAAGTTACTTTTTTCATCTTGCTTACTGTTCCCCTAAGCACAATGATACCCAGAGGTGTCTGCAAATTAGAAACACTTAAGGAACTTCAAAACATACCAATAGTCAGGCCACTCTCCTGAAGTTTCTGATTCAATGGAATGGGGACCGGACATCATTTTAAAAAAGATTCCCATGTAATTCTGATGTTTAGCGAGGACTGAAATTTAGTAAATTATAGAAATGTCCTAATACCTGGTCCACTATTTCATATTAGCAGTTCTCAGAACCATACTCCTCTGCTACTTTTGTCTAACTATTAAAAAGATGTTTTTATTGCCCTAACCGGTTTGGCTCATTGGATAGAGTCGGCCTGCAGACTAAGAGGTCCCAGGTTCGATTCCGGTCAAGGGCATATACCTGGGTTGCGGGCACATCCCTAGTGGGGAGTGTGCAGGAGGCAGCTGATCTACGTTTCTAACTCTCTCTCCCTTCCTCTCTGTAAAAAATCAATAAAATATATATTTTAAAAAATGTTTCTATTGAGGTATGTCACCACAATAAGTCTAGTTAACATCTGTCACCATATACAGTGCCTAAGTATTTACAATACAGGTACAGAGAGAAGTAGTTATTGGTCTGTAGATAACTCTGTGATTATAAAGTCATGTGATCATAGCACCACAAAGTACCATTTATATTGGCCCATTTGATAATAAGAAATACATTCTGACCTTCTGATCAGCAAGAAATAAGTACAGTGCATCACACTGAGTTAATTTAATTCTAGTCAAAAGCAAAGGGGGAAAAAGGTACTTCCAATGAAAAGGTATTGCAGGTACCATTACTACCTTGAAAGAACCAGCCAGCATAAGAATCAATGACATAACTCCATGGCACTAGGAGAGTCAGAGTGCCAATGAAGGGCATCTTACCAATGGCACTAAGATAACTTTTATGCCCTCATGTTACCTCCCACATTGTCCTAGAAACTGAAATGCTACTAAGCAATGATTCATTTAAATTCACAAGCTCCTCCATTGATATGCAAATACCTTGAAATTATTGGGATGGGTAAGAATTGTGAACTCAATCAGTCAACCAGTCCTTGGGGTGGACAGGAATTCCTTATCTCTCTTTCTAACATCTAACCATAAGAAATGCAGAACAGGTCCGAATATTATGGCACTAAACAAATTTAAGTTCTTATTGAACTGCTCATTTAGAAAATTCCCACAACTTCTCAACATCCACACTTACCCTGATACATCACAGGAATAGTACCAGTGAAATTCAGCAAGTCTTTCTGGGAACTATCTTTGAAAACTGAAAGGGGAAAAAAAGTCTCAAAATGTGCAATCAGAAGTAGGAAGAGGAATCAAAGTCAACTCAATGGCAATTAACACACATATACACATATGCACATATACATGTATAGACACACGTAATTTCTAAATACCATTATCTAGGAATCAGTAAAAATGTTGACGAAGGAAAATTATTACATTTTTGTTTCTTAGAAAGCAGAGCTGGTAGGTGAGTAAACACAGGACTATGATACTGAAATCCCAAGTTGTAGGCCTACCTTCCCCACTTAGAAGCATGTGACTTTTGGTTACTTTAATCTCTTTGACCTTCACTTTGATCATCCATAAAATAAAGATAATAAGACTGCATCATAAAGTTGTTATAAGGGTCTAATGATATAATATAAAAAGGATCATAAAATGTAAGGATAGCCCTAACTGGTTTGGCTCAATGGATAGAGCGTCGGCCTGCGGATTCAGGGGTCCTGGGTTCAATTCCAGTCAGGGGCACGTACTTTGGTTGTGGCCACATCCCCAGTGGGTGGTATGCAGGAGGCAGCTGATCGAAGTTTCTCTCTCATCGATGTTTCTAACTATCCCTCTCCCTTCCTCTCTGTAAAAAATGAATAAAATATATTTTTAAAAAACAAAATAAAATAAAATAAAATGTAAGGCTATCTAATCTAATAAAAGAGTGATATGCAAATTAACCATACTCCGAGATACCTAAGCCACACCCACCAGCCAATCAGAGTGGCTGTATGCAAATTAACCCAGCCAAGATGGCAGCCAGCAGCCACAGAGCTAGAGCAAACAGGAGGCTTCCATTGCACTAGCGATGGAGGAACCTGCCTGCCTAGGCCACTCAAGGCAGCAAAGTTTCAATTATAGAAGATAAATAAACCTCAGAAACCTGATTCCAGCCAGCCTCACTGGGATGTTGGGTCAATGGGAGCTGTGGGCAGCCTGAAAACGGCCCTCAGCCCCTCACCCAGGCTTGCCACACCCCCATGGGGTGAAGGTCCCCACTGGGGGGGCTTCTTTATTATTGAAGAGAATTATAGTTATGCATCTTAATCACTTTTATTTTGGCTTTTTTAATAATTTGATCTTAATCCCTTTTATTTTGGCTTTTTAAATAATTTTTGAATAATTTGAATAATTGCAAACAGCCATCAGCCCCTCACCCAGGCTGGCCCGGCACACCAGCAGGTGGACATCTTCCAAGGGGTCCCAGACTGCAAGAGGGCACAGGCCTGGCTGAGGGACCCCCCCACCCCACCCCTGAGTGCACAAATTTTTGTGCACCGGGCCCCTAGTTATTAAATAACTGTCATATGTAACAAAGCAGTTACAATCACTTTCAGAAACCAGATTATAAGTGTTAGAATAAGAAAAAAAAAGTTAGCTTTATTTTTGAAAGTGACCTTTTAGGAAGATCAATAATTATTTTCTTTGGTTTCTCTAACTACATTATTCTCAGCCTTTATTCAATCTTCACATCCCTGAAATGTCATCAGTAACTAGGATATACTGATGGAGAATGAATGCCCTAATCTCTGAACTGGATACAGAAAAGACTACTTTTGGCTTCAAACTATCATACTGCCTTGGAATGTAGTCCTTTTAGTAACTATACTATTTAGGCAGTGGAAGAAAAAATTCCAAGTAGATTTGATGATCTAGTAGAAAGGGAAAAGAGGAAACCAAACTGACAAAAACTCAAGGCCCCCAAGAGTGTACTAAGTACAAATGTTTACCTTTAACTATATAAATGAAAGGTAACAATGGGTAAAGAGGACACTCTATAGCAAAAATTAAGTTGGAAAGAGGTGGGGAAAAGGGGCTGTTACTGAGGGATACAGGATAACCTAGAAATGTGGTAGAGAAACTATCGGTATAAATATTTACTGTCTGATCAAATTATTTAAAAAGCCAAAATAAAAGTGATTAAGATGCATAACTATAATTGTCTTCAATAATAAAATATACACTGATAATTTAACTCCTATAGCTTAAGGGTCCAATGGCACCATAGTTCACTTTCTCTAGACAGGGAACATTAGAATAAGAAATAACTGGTATAATAACTCTATATAATAAAGAAACATATTATAAAAGGACAAGAAGTATTCAAGCAGAGGGCAAGACGAACATGGGTACAAACTCAACTCCATCTATAACTAGCTGTGATCTTGAGCAATTTATTTAAACTCTCTGAGCCTTGGTTTCTTTATCTGAGAAATGAAGAAGATAATGCTTATCTCATAGCTTTGGTTCTAATAAAAAGATAGGTCAGAAAACATAGATAAAACATTTGGAAGCACATCTGGCATTTAATAAGTAGCAGCTGTTGCATTTCTCATCCCAGGCATGTATATAACACCAAATAAGTAGGTGCCAATTAAAAGAGGATAGTCACAGATGGGCCTGAATCTAATAATGTCTTCCACATATAAAATGAGCTATTCATAAGAAACACTTCAATAACTCCTCAGCCCTAGCTGGTTTGGCTCAGTGGATAGAGCGTTGGCCTGTGGACTCAAGGGTCCTGGGTTCGATTCTGGTCAAGGGCACATGCCTGGGCTGTGGGCTCGATTCCCAGTAGGAGGCATGCAGGAGGCAACTGATTAATGATTTTCTCTCATCATTGATGTTTTTCTCTCTCCCTTTCCCTTCCTCTCTGAAATCAATAAAAATATATTTTAAAAAATAACTCCTCAAAGTTTCTAATATATAAATCTGAATTAGATACATTTTCTTAACCCAAACTAATACAAATATAAAACATTCCAATATAGAATAAAGAAGTTTTTCAAACATGTGTGTTTTGACTAATTCATGGGTCCTGAAATTAATGTAGTGAGTCTCAATCAGTACTTGTTTTTAAATGAAATGGAACAGAAAAAAAAAAAATGCCAGAGAGTCCACAGTATTTTAGTTATGTGTATACGGGTTCATGATACGAAATGTATTTCCAAGTGTAGGCTATGCTCAGAAAAGATAGTAAATCAAAATCTTTCTTAGGTAGCCAGACTCTCTGTATTAAGTATGTGGTAGGCAGAATAATGACCTCCAAAGATATTCAATACCCTAATCCTAGAACCTCTAAATATGCCAACCTTACTTGGCAAATAGACATTTTAGATGTAATGAAGGACCTGAGGTGGGAAATCACCCCGCGCTATTGGAATGGACCTAATCGAATCACACTAGTCCTTACAAGTAGAGAACCTTTCCTAACTGTGGGTAGAGGGAGGTCAGACTTCAGAGGATGGTGAGAGAGATGCAACATTGCTAGCTTTGAGGATGGAGGAAGGAGACCTGGAACCAAAGAATGAGGATGACTTTAAGAAACTGAAAAAGGCAAGGAAATGGATTCTCTCCCAGAGCCTCCTAAAGGAACTGAGATCTGCCAACACTTTGATTTTAGTCCACAGTTTTCATCTATAGTAACCTGTGCTGGACCTCTGGCCTACAGAATTATAAGATAGTAAATATGTGTTGTTTTAAGTGATTAAATTTGTGCTAATTTGTATGGCAGCAATAGAGAATTAATACAATGTAAAATGTATTAATCTAAATTTCCTCAGAAATCACAGGTCACAAAGTGTAGTTCAAAACCAGGGGATAAAAGAGAGAAATTATAATTTTGTAGCTCACTAGAAACAAATAATAGTTTACATAATGTAGCAAAAACTAGAGAATACAATTCTTACCATAGGTGTCCATGGAATATCTGAAATGTGGGAAAAACATATTTACATTCTTTAGTTCTTCCACAGTTAGATCCCTGAACTTGTACTGAAAAGAGAAAAATGAGCATGGGATAAGCATAAATCTACAGACGACAGAATAATTATAATCAACATTTCAATTACAATCACATGATTCAATTACAATCATAACTGAACACGGACTGTGTACAAGGCTCAGAGTTTTACAAACATGAATAGTATTTGATTTACAAACATGAACAGTAACACAACAACCCTATAAAGATGAACATGAAAGCTAGAGAACACAAATAACCTGCTGAGTTAGTAAATTAAGTAGGGAAGCCAGAGATGAAACCTGGGACCTGGGCTTTTAATCACTAAATCAAACTGCCTCCAAATACCTCCTGAAGGTTTAAGAAGTAGGGCAGGTGTACCTATCCCTCCTGTCACCACTGTTCAAGATTCACCCTTATTCCTGAATACCTCATTCATTCACTTGACACACCCTGAATTTCCCTTCCAACCCTCCTGGTACTGCACCTTGGGTTTCAAAGGGAGAACAGAAAAAAAAAAGCATGCATGGGTTTGCAGTCAGGCTGAGTGAACTGTCTCCTCATTCATCCAGATGCACTCCCAGAAATGTGACCTTGGTTGCCCTGTGGGCAAAATCATTTAATTTCTTTGAATTTTTCTTATTTGCAAAGAGAAATAATACCTACCTTGTAGACTTGCGCTGAGGAGTAAATAAAAGAAAAAGAAGTATGTTAAGAGTCTATTACCATTCTAAAAATGATTTTGAGAAAACATTTACATTTATAACAACCCAAGCGTCTATCAATTGATGAATGGATAAAATGCAATGTACCCATAACATGGAATATTCAGTCATAAAAATATAGAACTGCCAAAGCTTGACCTGCAGAACCAGGAGCTCATGGTTTCATTCCTGGCCAGAGCATATGCCAGGGGCTGTGGGCTCCATCCTCGGTGGGGGGCATGCCGAAGGCAGCTGATCAAGGAGTCTCTCTCATCATTGATGTTTCTATCTCTCTCTCCCTCCCTGAAATCAATAAAAAATATATTTAAAAAAAATTACAACTAGAAAACGGATGAGAAGAGGGGCTGCCTCAGACTACCCAATGGTGGGGAATCAGAGAGTATGAACCGGAAACTGGCCCCAGAAACGTGGGTCAGACTCGTGGGTCAGCCCTGCGGTCAACCTTTCAACGCTAAGAGGCTCGCTCTCTCCCGGGCTCGCAGCCCCGGCTTCATTCCTAAACCTTCCGCTCGCTGCGCGGGCCCTCAGCACCTCCGCTGCGGGGCGGCGCAGGGCGAGGCGTGTCGGTACACAATTGCTCCACGATGTGATCGATAATCGGCATTTCTGAAAGCACTCGGAGGGAATGGATTGCTTCTATCTTCCAGGCCCTGGCACCTGAGTTGGATCTTACAGAGGCCGAGTGAACACTGCGAGTCAAGGAAGAGTGGAACGAGCCCCTTCAGCAGACAGAAAAGGGACAGGCAGGTGCTGGAAGCCCCTGGAGACCGAGACGCTGGGGGCGCAAGGAGGTCTCACACCGCAGGAGGTTGGGGCCTCGGAGCTGCGGGTGCAGCCAGAGCCCGGCTCCGGGAAGGAGAGACCGGTGGCTTCCCCGGGGCCTCCCACCGCAGCCGCCTTCAGGCCAGCGGGGCTCCGCTCCAAGCCCCGCAACAAGCGGGGGACACGCCACTGGGGGGTAGCCCGGCCGGGGGTGGAAACGCCCCGAGACCCCAGCACCAGCCCGGAGGGCTGCCCGCACCTTGCCCAGCAGCCGTCTCAGACCCTCGCAGTCGAACTCCATCTCCAGGCGGCTTCCCGAGTCAGACATCGCGACCCCAGCCCCTCGATCTCCTTCCACACCTGCTCCTGGACGGCGGCCGCCGAGGACCAAACTTCCCGGGAGGCGCAAGGCCCCGCCCCTTCCCAGGCTGGAAGGTCAGCCCGCCTCCGACGCTCCGCGCTCCGCTGCGCTTCCGAGGGACCAGCGCCCCGCTGGCTGGAAGGAAACGTGGGGACTGTGAAGAGAGGACTAGCAGCCCCTGAGAAGAAGCAGTCAAGGAGGTGGAAGAGAGTTTCTAGAAAGAGGTGTTATATTCGGTATTTAAAAGATCAAGAACGAATATTGTAATTGGATTTTAGGAAGAAAGAGTTAGTGAGAATTCAAAGTAAAAATTTCAGGGACCTGGAATAGGAAGTCAGCAGGAGCGTTGTGGAGAACTGGGAGACGGGGACCGCCCTGTGCGGAGGATGCCGCATCGGGGGAGGGGTTGCCTTTTTGTCCCAAGGGAGAGTTCCGCAACCATATTGGTGGTAGAGAAAGGCCACAGCCAGGTGAGAAAACAAACAAACAAACAAACAAAAACAATACTTTGAAAATAGGAGAAGAGGTAGATTGGTGGATTAGGTCTCCTGGAGAAGGTGTGCAATATTCTGGCTTTGCGTGGTCTCCTTGCCTTGTGAGCTACCTGCTTTGTGTTCCCGCCTGGAGCTGGAGCAGGAGATACTTTTTTTACTGTCCAGTGGTTGGGCTGGCAGTAGGGTGATCGTATTAATTGGAAGACCTAAAGGCAAGAATGCTGTGCCTCAATTAGGAGAAGAAGGTTGAAAGGCTGGAAGAAGCATTTATTCATTCAACAAACTTGTGGTTGAGCATTGACTAGATATTTTTGGCTAGATATTTTTCTAGGTCTGATGATACAGAAGTGAACAAAATAAAAACATCAGCTTCCCTAATGTTTTTACTCGTAGGAGGAGAGCAAAATAATAAATACAATGAATCAGTAAATTAGGCTCCACGTTATAAAGTAACTGTGTTATGGTAATACAATGTCAAAAGGCAGCATAAGGAGATCAGGGTAGGTCCCCTTGAGGGGTGCAACAAAAACCTTTCATAGAGGATATTCAAAGCAAAGTTCTAAAACAGGCATGAGCTTGGGGAGGCTGGAAACAGCGAGGCTAGTATGGCTGGAGTAAAATGAAGTAAGAAGTGAGGAAGCAGAAGTAGGCTAACTCAGAGAAATAAGAGGGCGCTAAGGCAGTGATTCTTCCTGTGCGGGCCCCAGACTTACAGCCTCAGCATCACCCACAACTTGTTAAAAATACAAATTCTGAGACCCCACCACAAAACTACAAACTCAGAACTTTAGGAGGGTGGAGTGGAGCAGTCTGTTTTAAGAAGTCTGGGTAATTCTAATGCAAGAAAAAAACCTGAGACCCAGCATGAGTGCTTTGCAGACAATTGTAACTGGCTTGTCAATGCCCTTCAGCCAGAGACCAGCAGGCACACACTCACTTAAGATAAGTCGGGTGGATTACTCCATGCAGGGAGAGAGTAGACAATAGTAGAGAACCATTGAGACAGCTTAGTAAGAGTGTTGAAAAGAACCTATTATAGGATTTAGGTTTGGGGTGATTTGGAAGAGGGTTTAAGAAAGCAAAGCTCCACTTTGGGTTGGGTGCTGTCAGAAAGGACAATTCTATGATTGGTTATCACAAACATCTATAAGACGGGGAAACTAGAGGGATGATAGAGCTGTGATTGGTAAAAAAATAAAAAAGCGGCAAACACTCATATTTGCATAGAGAAGAGGATGTTTGGTATTTTGCAGGTTATACAGTGACCTTTGTTAATGAAAAAAAACAAAACATTGAAACCTGTAAAGAATTTTTGTGAGTTTATTTGAGCCAAAATGTCGACACATGCCGGGAAGCAGAACCTCAAGGAAATGAGGTAATGCTCTGGAGGAAGGCGGGTTACATTTGTATTTATACATTACAATCAAAGGAGGGACTTAGGTGGGTTACATGAAATTCATTGGCAATAGATTAAGGAGGTGGGATAAAGCAAAGTATATGTGTGGGGGAACCCCTGGGATTGGATAAAAAGTAAAATGATGGACACATAGGTGGGTGCAGGAACTGGGTATCTTGAGGTGTCCCCCTTGGGACAACGCTTAGGTGGGTGCAGGAACAATTAACATGATCATGAAGGAATCTGTGGTGTCTGTCTAGGCACCCAGCATATTTGGTTGTGCCCCAGAGGATCCAGAAAAAGGGAAGTTACAAGTTACCCAGACATTTCAAGGGTATGTTATCTTAGATGCAAAAAGACAGGCTCAGTTAAGGTAAAGGTTGACCTTGTCAGTGAAGATACCGGCCTGGGACATAACTGCCCACCATAAGTGCTTTTAGTTCAAGTTTAATTTCAAACCATCCTTTGTGGTTACTTTAGGTCTCTGAGTTTGCAAGACTGCAATGCAGGCCTCCCCTGAGCTTGTCAGGTCAGCATGGGGCCCCTTTCGTCCATTCCTTGGACAGCATTATGAAGTGGCGTTGTTTTGTCTCACGTTTGTCATGGTCTAATGACCCATCTGATACTGGTTTTCTGTGAGACTGTTATACCTACAGGAGAATCACATAGCCTAGCTGTGAGTGCCAAGTCAGCTAACAACACTGAGATGGAGCTAGGTCAGACCAGTTCCAATGCCAGGGCCTGCTTTTTTATTTGTTAGGCTTTTATGAAAGAGGAAGCCACAAGAGCGTTTTGAACCGAGGAATGACCTGACCTGATGTGTAGTGAGTGTGAGTCACGTGACCAATGATGTCACAATGCTCTACTAGACTCCAACTTCTCTGCCAGGGAGTTCTGGATCCCTTGGAGCCAGGGAATGGAACTGACATGCGAGACCTCTACCAACTGAGGGTTTCTTGAGCACACTCCTTTGCCAAGATTTGGTGAAAAGTCTTTCTCTGTGCAATTGTGTCTTAGAAATTGTTTTATCATGATCGTGCTTGGCTGGATGCTTTTTGTTGGCCTTGCATGTTACATGGGCACATTTCCGGAGTTTATGGTAAGTAATGATTCTGCCTGCAAATTTCTGGGAGCCAGTCCTGGCTCTGGCTAACCGTCCCAGCTGGGGTTTCAGACCAAATGGGGAAGATAGTTGAGATCTCACCACTAATTAGAAGTCAGGATGTGATGGGAGCAAAGTTCGTTAGTTTCCCAGGCTACTTCCCATCCCATTGGGACATTTTTACATCCCCTTACCCTTAGGTATATAGCGTCACTTATTTCAAAGCATTATGGGATTTATAAGGGCTCTGCCAAAGATAGTGCCCAACTTCTGGATTTCAGGCCAAGTTGCTGATCAGGAGAGGGAAGGTAGGCCTTGGAGGGGACTTTTCAGCTGTTCTTCCAGTCCTATACAGAGGCAGTTACCTACTGGACACACAAGTGGAGCCATGTCTGCCTTTAAATTTATTTCTGACTCAGACTCCAACTCTGAGGTGGAAAGAGAGGTGGCCTGTTCAAGAGAGCAAGGCCCGGTGGAGCAGCCAGGCTTTGGATGAAGATCTACAACTGTGAGTGGTGATCGTGTTTGTTGGGCTGAATTCCTCCCTTTCCAGAGGACTCGGTAACACCCGAAATCTCAGTGGAGAGTTTATATTCCTCTGGAGAGTATAATAAACCATAGGGGAAATGATTAGAGGTAGATAGGGAAATAGAATTTGGGGAGCACTGCTGAAAAGCAGATTAAGGTTCAAAGATTTGTTATTAACAACTCTGGTCTGTTTTGAAAAGAAAGGTATTAGTTTTGAAGACTGTTCCCATCTATTAACCTACAAACTCTGTAATAAATTGGACCAGCATTTTAATCCCCTTTTTGGCAAATACTGAATTGGAGTTAAAGTGAATTTGGGTTAAATCCTAACTTTGCAACTTACTAGCTACTAGTGACTTGGGAAATTTTAATCTTTGTGAAGTTCAGTTTCTTCATCTGTGTAATGGAGATATCTCAGTATCTTATTAGCTGGATTATATTTGGGGATTCATGTAAAGCATTTAATGCAAAGCTTGATAATTAGCACTTAGTAAATGCTAACTAAAGAACTGAGCAAAATCATGAACCAGTCAATCAATCATGAACCAGATTTGCTTGTGGCAACGACCTCAACTGTTTATCCAAGGCTACACAGACCAACTTGTTTGTGAAGCTGGGACACATAAGCATAGATCTCTGGATTTAATAGCCCCTCACACTCATTCTGCTAGACCAGCCTGCGTGTAGCAAGCATTAATAAGAGTGTCCTTTTAGCAAATAATCCCCACCCCATTTTATTCAGACCTGTTTTTCAAAGATGTTATCACAGTTAAAGAAACTTACTTCTGAGTCTTATTAATGTATTGACTATAGGAGCAGGTTTTCTAGGCAGCTACGCTGAAGACAGGGGTACCAAGTCTCAGCCAGCCCCAGATACTCTAAAAGCAAGGCATGATGGTGGTGCCTTTCCCCCCTTCCTCTGCCCCAGAATTCCTATGAGGGTAATGGCACAGCGCAGTCACACCTCTGTGGGGGTGGGGATGGGAATGGAGGTTCCGAGCACTTGTTTAGCTGAGCCATTGCCGCACTGTGTTCCTGACCAAACCACTGAAATCATCCTGTGCCTCAGTTTTTCCAGCTATAAATTGTTCCTTCTTTCCCCTTCTGAGGGAAATTGTAAGGAGGTTTACCTTGCATGAAAGTTTAACTGTGCTAGTTCACAAAATTCAAGATTTTTCACCCTGTCCAGGTAGTTCAGTTGGTTAGATTCCCCCATCAGGACATATACAAGAAGCAATCAATGAATTCATAAATTAATGGAACAACAAATTGATGTTTCTCTCCCTTCCTCTTTGTCTCTAAAAATCGATAATTTAAAAAAAATTTTTTCTTTGAATAGTCCTAACAATGTTATATAAAGTAATTGCTCATATCATATCTAGCCACTTAACCCTTCCAGTTAATCCAGGGTATGTTTTGTTTTGCGTTTTACATAGGAATTTATTAATTGTTTTTGCATTTGACTGCATAAAGCTGAAAGTCAAAATATTGGCAGGCGATGAGTTAATAAAGATCTGATGCCAGCTAGATCCCAACTGCATAGAGTCAGTCACCAGGGAACAGGATCCTTCTGATAATGGTTCTTTAGCCCCAACACATCTGGCATCCTGGCCAACCATCCCACACTCACTCTGACTGGTCCCCAAGGTCACAGGAACTGATGTCACAATTGATATCTGAGCCCTGGTCCCCAAAATTGGCCATGGCAAGCCATTTCAGCTCAGACTAGACCACAAAGCTCCAGCCAGGAGCTATCATGCTGGGCCATCCACCATCAGGCCTTGAATGAAGACAGCCCAATTCCCAGGACTCAGGGAACAGAACACACCTTTCAGAACCACCGTTTGCCCTGCACAGACCATCAACTGAGCCCGAAGCCCACAATGATTGTTGTCTTATGGATGCTTCTCATTGCAGGAACAATGTGGAAGGGATATAAGTATCCCCCAGGAGGGGTAAGTGTGCCCTCAACTTCGTTCTCTATTCCTACTTTGAAATGTGTTCCCCAGATAAATGAAGTAAGCATCAAAATCCAACTCTAGTAACTTTAGAAACAAGCACCCTCTTCTTTATTTAAAAGAAGTTATGTAGCTTACCCGCTTCTATTACTATTCACTTCCCACTTACAGCTGGGAGAATTCCCTCTGTCTTTCATGTGATCTTTTATACACATTTTCCTAAGAGCCTCTATTCTTTTTTAGTTTCTTTCAAATAAACTGGCGGTGTAGATGTCAAGATTTCTCAGGCCCAGTGTCAAAGCTGCCTGACATGGATGACCTAGTCTTGTTCTCATGGGACATTGCGTATGCCCAGTCTTTAATGCCATTTCTTAGATGAGCTCACACGAACAACCCCACTTAATTCTCCCTCAAGTAAACACTGGTTTGTAATGGTTGTGGTGGCACATGTCTCTCTCCTCTCTCCTCCTGTTGGACCTTGGATATTTGGCCTTTCTCTGCCTTGTCTGCTCCAATACTGCTAAGCCCCTCTGGCAACTGAGATCAGGGGCATTTGGTGACAGAATTGGACACAGCTACCCCTGCCTGGTCTTGGCAAGGAGGGCAATGACCTCAGCCCACACTAAGCATGACCCACCTGACATACTTTTCTCCCTTCAGACCCCACTGGAAACAAGCAACGATGATCCTGGTGAAGTAATGCAGCTCTGAAGCCCTCCTGACCTGCTGGCTGTACAGTTCCTATTGTTGGTTTCACATAAAGTAATTGCACATTATTTTTGTCACATTTTATGTAAAAAGTTACTGTACTTTTTAAGATAAAGACTTGGTATTCTCTCAGAACATGGAGATGGTGGCTGGGAAGGTAGTTGGGGGTGGATGGAAGTGGTTGGTTCCCCTCTGTTTCATACTCCCTAAGACTGGAATTAAGACTAAGACACCCAGTTCAGTTTCTCCTCTGTTCTGTATCCTTAAGGATAGAAATTCTCAAGAGCTCTTTAGACTTATTTCCCAAGTAATGCCTTTCTCCTGGGTCCAGGATTGAAATTACGTTAAAGGGCTAGAGATTGTAGTAACTTTAAGCCTATTCTTTGGGGTGGTATTTCTGTGACCTTTCAACAATTATTATTATGAACCCAAAGCTTCCACCTTGTGGGGGAAAGTTCCTCATTTTCGTATCAGGTGTAAGATACTAAATTTTACGTTATTTTAATCCTTCCCGAGTCGTAGCCTCATTTTACAAAAGGGCAAAAATGAGGCTGAGAGTTGTTAAGAACCTTACCAGCCCATGCGGCTGAGCTGCAGTGAAGGTTAAGATCTTGGCCTTTTCCTTGGCATGCTTTTGAGCATCAAGGAAAAAGGCCAAGCAAGAGACTGGGAGATCTCAAATCCTGACTGCCTCACGGCCCAAATGTCTTCATCTGTACAGCCGAAGAGGTTGCCTGATGATTCTTTTTGCACTGACTGCTGCTTAAACAGGCAAGTGTAGAAACAAAAGTTAACTGCTTAGTCCTCATTATTATGATGCAGTTTATGAGACCAAGGATGGAACGTAAGTATAAGATCTACCCAGTTACGCTGAGTGCCTGAGCCCTAGGTTATTCTGAATAAGCCCTCTAGGGATTTGGAGCTTTCTGATCCTAAAGGGGAATGGGGAGGGAGGAACAGCTCTAATAGGAGTAAACATAGTACTTTTAAAATAAAGCATATAAATTACTCCCATTCTGTGGCAGCTTGGATGACTGATGTAGTTCCATTGTCCAGAAGTGCACCCTTACCAGCACATCTTTTGCTTGTGCACACATTTTGTTGATACCTATTTGGTACAGATTTACTAAACTGTAAGTGGCTCTATGCACGGAATGGATTAGCCTTTTAATTTTTTTGTGTGGAAAGAAATGTGAATTCAAAACCCATAAGCAAAACTTTGTAGTCTCTCAATCTAAGATACTAGCATCTCTTGTACTTAGGACTTAGTCTCAACACATTTCATGAAGTGACTGCATTCTTCGGCTGCCATGGCTGTGCCTCATGTACTAGTATGTATTCTTAAAAGATTCATCTCAGCCACCTCCGGTCTTATTGCAGGGGATCAGAGCCTGATGTTCTTGATAAGTATATACCCAGTTCTTCTTCCCTCCAGTTCAGAGTACACCTCCAAACAGTTCTCCTAACTTGGGTGCCTTCTGGGAGCTGGTGGGAGAGATGATATGTCACTGGTAGGGTCTGAACAGATGTGAATGTATAAGGGAGAACGAACAGCGGCATGTGTATAAGGAGACAAAGCCCATCTCTGAAGTCTGATGAGTCTACTGGGTTTCTAGTTGGAAATATGTTCAGGATGATGATATAGGAAATATGAGTTTTGGTAAATAAGTGCAAACCAGGGAGGTATCAATAAAATATTTTTAATGCCTACTATTTCTTTTATACATAAATTGCAAAACTTTCACCTGTGTATGCAAAAGTAGATTCTCTTGCAGGTCAACAGCACCAGATTAACAAGCTGAACTATGTAAATGTTTCTAAACTTGTTTAGAAACAATGTTTATGTAAAAGACATGATAGACTTAATAACTTCAAAGAAACCTATATATCCCATTCTTAATCATACACTAAAACCTGAACATTTGTTTCATCACATTCATTCATAAAATAAATAGTAGTCTAATATATTCAGCACATTGAAAATAAACCAACCTTCTCTCTTCATATATTTATTCTCTTTCCAAACATGTTTTGGTCTCCTGCTATATCTCAGAAATGTACTAGTAGCTGCTTTTAAGTTACAAAATACAAGACAGTAATTTATTTTTTTGGAGAAAATCTTGGGGAATTACATTAAAAAAAAATGAAATTTCGAGTTCCCATCGACTTTCTTTCTTGTTAACAGTCTTTGAACCTTTTCACGGCACACATGTAAGGCTGCCTGTGACATGTGGTACCCTGGCCTCCAAATGGACATGATTGCATTTATAGTTTAGAGACAATACAAAGACAAGTCCTGAAAGTAGCCTTAAAAGAAAGTGTCCTTGCTTTGACATAGCAACCGTCAAAAGCAAGCGGGACTGTGCAATCAGAGGCATATGAGTTTTATGAAAACTACTTTCCTTTCACGTCATCTGTTTGAGAGTACCACACCCATGATCATGTAACATTATTACAATCGTGAAATAACATTACTACATTCATGCATTAACATTATCCAATAAAAGGCACATTTTCAAATATTGAATTAATAAAATGTGCAAGTCAAAATGGAGGATACATTGAAAATCAAGCACTTAATTTGTAAACCTTGATGCAATAACAGGCCATTCCAGTTTCTTCAAGGTTTGTGAACTTTGTGGTCAGGAAATGCAGAATAAAATGGAAGACAGGATTTGGAAACAAGGCCAAGATTAATTTAAAAGACTCAGACCTTTTTTAAAAAAATGAACCACAGAAGTGCCCTTTTATAATGTTGATGTTGCAGATTAAAAATCAACATCCATATCAGAGAGAAAACACTCAGAAGTGACAGACACATAAGGATACAACCTGACTTCTTACCAAGTTCTAGAACTTTTATCTAGAACAGTGGTGCCTTTCTGTACACATGTCATTGAGTAAAGTGCTAAAAACTTCAAGCCGCCAAGAACCTTTCTGCTGTGACAAGCACTTGATTGTAATTGCCAATTTCAAAGAGTCTGAATATTGAAAAAAAAATTTATCCAAGAAAAATGCATTTAACGAGATGGAGGAAGTACACGGCAGCAAAGGAAATAATGTTCCAAACCTGTTTCACTACATGGAACATCACACTACCTTGAAACCAATTTCACTGAACTGAAGGTATTTGAGATCCGTGAGACAGTTAATAGGATTTTCTGCCACCAGTGTAACAGTCTACATGGAGCATTAGGAAGGGTGCTATTCTTAGTGATGAAGACACCTTTCATTGGACTCGACTTCAAAATTAAATCCTTGCACTTTCAAAGTTTGAAACTCAATTCAAAATGAGTCAGGGTTAAGGGACCGAGTCCCATGGTCAACTCATTAAGGAAGGCTAAAAATGGTCACTTATACTACCCAAACTTGAAGAATAAAGCTTTATGAATAAAAATACCACAAAACAAGTTTTGGACCAACTGAATAGTAAGGATTCTTTGTAGGACAACCCTTACTACTTAACCCCCACCATCCAACAGCTTAAAGTAGCCACAATTTTTATTGTAGAGTGTTCTGTAAGCTTTTGTTCCTCTGTTTCCAACCCTCCACATTTAGCATCAAGGACAAATGCTCTCTATCATCATCACATCTCATTTTCTGTCGCTGACTTTCCTTGAGACTTAGCTCTTCGCCAGCTAGAACCTAAGTCAGCCCGAGAATTACTTGCATTTGAGGCTTAAGAGAGAGCAAGTCTATAGAGGGGACTTGAAGAAAGGTGAGAACAAAGCAAGTTCCACAGCCCAGGACACCACCAGCAGGAGGGAACATCCCTTCAACCTGGGGAAGCAATCTCTTCACAGTGCATAGTTTGAAATAAAAGTGCAATACGAGCAAAAAGAGGCGGCGGTGCTCTTCATACACATGAATTTAGTTTTTGGTTTTTGCCTTTAATTGCTAAGGAATTTAAAGATAAAAATGCAAAGTCATTAACATCAAGAGATACAAGGGCACCTTGGATTGCAAAGTATCTTTATAATGGGGGAGTAAGGGTCGCCTCACGTGTCACTTGCTTATTTTTTAAACTATTACTCTTTCAATTCTAATCTTTGAATAAAATATTTTTTCTTCAATATAAAATGACTTTTTAGATAAAATTCAGCACAGTAACGTTGTCTATTTTACAATAAATCTGAAAGGAAAACTTGGAAAAGAATTTCTTACACCAAATGGCATAACTTGTTTTTTAACTTGAAAATTTTTTGGTTAAATGCCTTATCACCTAAATCAGTGAATAAGAATGCTCAGCATCCAATCCATGAATATAGAATACAATATAATTTATTCTACTTTTTACTTCAAAGTCACAGAGATGACATCCATATAATTATAAAGCCTACTCTACATTTTCAAATTCTCAATCCAAACATATAGATCAGGACAGCTCACTTTATTGCTGGCAACATTCATGGAAGGAAATTCATTCAGATTCCTCATAAAAAGACAAAATAAGTTTGATTGGGAGCCGGCCATTGCCCTACTCACCCATCAACAGAATTATGGAAGTGAAGAGGCAATCTTTTTTCCTTTTTAAAATAGCAAAGGAATAAAAGAAGACTGGCTAACTGTTGAGTGGGCCCACATTAGAGTGTATAGCTCATCAGGATCTAGGCCGGCACCTGTGAGCTGTTACCTTCCTAAGAGCACTCACTGGGCACTATGCCATCTGCACTACAGAGTATCTGAAAAGTATCTGAAAATACTTTATGCTCAAAATATACAGTATCCATTCATTCCTTTTCCTTGAGGACCCAAGTATAAATCTAAAATGAGAATGGGCTTCTCCAGTCCGAAGGCAGGACTTCTTTGCAGTAGAGTGTCTCCAGAGTTTCACAAAAATAAATAAAAGCAGCAGCTAACGCCTTTTCAGCTTCTTGACCTTTCGGCATTTCATTGCTTCTTCCTCCCGTCTCATTTCCTCTAAGTCCTCTTGCATACCTAGTCTTAAACTGTCAAAAAAGGAAAAGAAAAAAAGGTATTTGTCAATCAATACACATGAAATTGCTACTTTACTTATTTATTTATTTTCAGAAAAGAACTGTTTATTCCAGTACTTCTGGTAGTATGGGAGAGCAGCAGGTCATCCACAAAAATTTGCTCTGCCAGCCCCCATAAGCCAGGACAAAGATTCTACTTTCTTTAAAAAGCAAGAATGAAATGTCCACTGCGAGCTCAGATGGAATGCAGTATGCACTCAAAATTACTACCAAGAGCCATGCCTCTGCCTCAAATTATAGAAGAAAAAAGACCTCACAGCTCGCCTGCTGTGGCTCAGTGGTTTGAGCATCAACTTATGAACCAGGAGGTCATGATTTGATTACTGGTCAGACTCCATCCCCAGCAAGGGGTGTGCGGGGAGGCAGCTTATCAAGGATTCTCTCATTGATGTTTCTATCTCTCCCCCTCCCTTTCTCTCTAAAATCAATAAAAATATATTGAAAGACCTCACAACCTCAAAATTTTATTTTCCCCATAAAGTAGAATTATCTCAACAGATCTTAAAAATAAAAAAAGAAATACTTATATAAAAATAACATTCCATGTTTGTCCCTTCCCAACACTTTAGCTTGATACCTAGTTACAGGACAAGGGAGGACAAGAGGGAGAAAAAGGTTTAAGGTTTAATGTTCTGGGTTGAGACTGAAGTGAATTATTTCACCAAGTAAATGCTAAAAACAAACTACTAGTAATCACTGGTTACCTCTACCCAAGAAATTTTCATTACCAGGTGGCCAAACAGGAGTCAGACAGAGGGAATCTAATATCCCTCATCGGGTCCCTGAGGCCAGCAGTGGCACAGGGTAGGCAAGACTGAGATGTGTCTAATGTCGAAGGGAATCAGAATGGGGAACAAAAAACAAGACCATGCTATCCTGGGATCAAGGTGGTTTGGAATAATTGTTGTGTGCCTACATGGATGAGGCACTGCCCTAGGCATGTGTCAACATTACCTTAATCCTCACAAGATCCCAAGCAATAAAAACAGTATATTCTCATTTTACAAACAAGAAAGCAAGAATTAAAAAAGCTAAGGAATCTGTCTAAAGCCCACAACAAGCAAGCAGGACTGGAATTCAGAATTGTGTGGCCCAGAGGCCCTGCTCCCGATGGTACAACTGAAGCCGTAAGTAAGAGTTTTTAGGACATGCCAACACAGATGTAAGTTTTTGCTTACCTCTTTGCTTCTTCCTTCTGTTGTTCTTTCCAACTACTCTCCATGTAACGTAAGGCATAATCACTTTCATCTTTGTATCTGAAGAGAGGAAATCAAAATTGTTTAAAAAAAGAACAAAAATTCAATTTTCTAAAAGAACCAAATCCTGCGGTTTTTAAAATCAACATCTTTATAACTATATTGCTTCATTCAACCTTTCCAAATATCACTTTACAAAAAAAAAAAACTCATTCAAGTTTACCCAGCTAACAAGTGGTGGAACCTCCACTCACACTCTGATGGTTCCTCTGCTTCTCAAACTGTAATGTGCCCATCACCTGGGAAGCTTATAGAGCTGATTTGGACTCAGTACATCTGAAGTGGGGCCTGAGAGCCTGCATTTCTAACAAGCTTCCAAGTGATACCAACGCTGTTGGTCCAGGGACCACACTTGTGAGAAGCAAAGTTCTTTACACCAAAGAACAGGTGTCAGAGCAGATCAGCTTTCAACATAGCTCTGTGGATGGCTTTCTGATTTCAAAGCCAATCTGTTTTCTACCACACCACACTTCTTCACTCACATTAAATATACATCTTAAAGAAACTCTCTTTAAAAAACTCTTTAAAAGGGGATAATTTTTGGCACTCACACAGAGTTACACAAATAATTCTGAGTTCATTCTTAAATAATAAATACAAAGAAGTAAAGCTAAACCATGCAAGAGTTCCTAACTAAGAATTGCATTCAATACCTCTACTATTGTTTATTTTTTCCTCTTTGCATGACTTACTCAAAATAAAAAGTATATCTAAATCTTCTTTAGCCTTACTTTTTTCGGTCATAGCCGAAGATTTCACGAATGTGCTTGGATATTTCTTCCTGAGATTCTCCTTCATCTTCGATAAAATCTTCCATTTCAGAGTCATAGTCCTCATCTTCCTCCTCTTCATATTCTCGCTGTCTTTTGTAACCACTAGGGAAGGGAAGCCTTTGAGGACCTAAGAATAGAAAAGCCATTATTTATAAGAGCATTAAAATTTAAAAATAGCCCTAACCGGTTTGGCTCAGTGGCTAGAGCATCGGCCTGGGGACTGAAAGGTTCCGGGTTCGAATCTGGTCAAGGGCATGTACCTTGGTTGTGGGCACATCCCCAGTAGGGGGTGTGCAGGAGGCAGCTGATTGATGTTTCTCTCTCATCGATGTTTCTAACTCTCTATCACTGTCCCTTCCTCTCTGCAAAAAAATCAATAAAATATATTAAACAAACAAACAAACTTAAAAATAGGCCCCCTCCCTCAAAAAATATATATATATAATAGTCCCAACAAAGTTCTATGTAAACTGACATTTTGAGAAGTCATTAGATGGTCTTCTCAAAAACCTGAGCCAGCAAGCTAGTACATAGGATGGAGTCATTCATTCCTACACCATCACTGATGCTTCATGGTATCCACAAGGAATAGAATTCCTGTATATCCCAGACTTATTGTGTCTTACATTTTCTAGCTTAGTAGTTTCCATTCTTGGACTTAAAAAATTGGTAACATTAAAAAAATTACAAATAACTATAGGATCACTAACTTTTAATTTTGCAAAGAAAAGACACCATAGGTAACAATTTACTATCTATTATCACCATTAATGTCATTACATTTTTAAAAAGTCCAACAAAGTAGGAAAGATTCTCAGAATTATAGGTAACTGTTCAGACTGAGTAAACTGTTCAGACTGAGTAAAGTTTGACTTAAGGAAAAATTCACTATATTATCTTTATTTTTTTCATTTTTCCAAAAGACTGATTAAAATTTTAGTAAAAGATTGACACTGATCAATAGACCAACATCTGGGAACTGCTTTCTTGTCCTTGATTATAGACACTTCTTTTGTTCTTCTAAAGTTTTAATATGCATGGCTTGTCTCATTAGCTCAGAGCTTCTTTCTCAGCTTTGGCATTACTGACATATTGGGCCAGATAATTCTTTGTTATGAGGAAGCTGTCCTGTGCATTGTAGGATAATAGCAGCATTCCCGCCTTCTGTCTAGCAGATGCCAGTAGCATCCCATTCCCAATTGTGTCAATCAAAAATATCTCTAGACATTGCCAAATGTTCACTCAGGATCAAAATCATTCTCGGTTGAGAACCAATGTTTTAGCTGAATTAGGAAGTTAAAAGCATTTTTTGTTTCTTTTTATATTCTCCACTAGAGGCCCAGTGTCCAAATTTGTGCACAGGTGGGGTCTGATCGGCCTGCCCCAATTGGAGGGTGTGTGTGGGGCCAACTGGGGGAGGGGCCGGCTGGGAAAGGGGCCACAGGCAGTTGGTGGGCCTGCCCCGCCCTCTGGTAGAATTCCCGGTTGAGGGGACAATTTGTACATTAGCCTTTTATTGTACAGGACCAGAGGCCTGATGCATGAAATTCGTGCAAGAGCAGGCCTTCCTTGCCCTGGCTGCTGGCACCGGCTTCCCTCTGGCACCCAGGACCTGGGCTTCCCTGGCAGCCCTGGCTTCGTCCACAAGGGCATCTGATCTAATTAGCATATTACGCTTTTATTATGGATGGTGCCCAACAAGTACTTTAACAAATGCTTATTACCACGAAGAATTATGACCTAGCAGCTAGTAGGTGCCACCAAGGATCCTGCATTGTGGGACGACAGAATCCTAAAGGACTAGTAGCTGGGACCTTAATGTTGCGCACTCTCAGGGGCAGAAACACAAGGGCAGGCTAAGAGAGTTCCTGGAACATACTGGGTACTTAACAAATATAAATATGTGATGAATAAATAGTGCACAAAAGGCTTCAAGCTTACAAATACACTCCAATCCTTGAAGACAGGTCTCTTTAGTCCTCGTGAAAAGGTGAATTTACTCATTGGACAATTTAGGCATACACGCACTGTCTTACAAACCACAGAGGTAAGGTTATTAAACTTGGAGACATTATTGGGATAAACACAGAGGACCTAGATAAGTCTCTTTCTAAAGACTTTTCCAAGCTACGATCACTGAAGGAACTCTTGGGCATAGACAAAAAAAAATCAGGATTCTGTCAACATATGAATACACTGAAGGGCACATAGAAGGATTACAGGGTCTCTGGTTATATTTTTAAAAGGTGTTTTCTCCAATTTCCTAGTGACAAATAGATACTCTTAGGGAGAGGGGCAATTTTACCTTGGGCAGATCTGTAGCCAGCCAAGGAAGGCTTCATTCCATTCATCTGTCCATTGCTGGGCCGGGTAATGATATTCTTAGAAGATATTGTTTCTGAGATAACAGTGCATTTGGGCTTATGGGGGGGACCTGAGCCACTAACTATTCGTCCAGGTCCCAAGCCGCTCACTGGTCTTCTAGGGCCTGGACTACTGACAGTCCGTCCAGCTGGAACTGAGCCGCTTACTGATCGCCCAGGGCCACCGACTGACCGCACGGGGGGCACTGAGCCACTCAGTGGTCGTCTGTCATGTGGACTGTGCACAGGCCGACCAGGGCCACCAGAGCTGACCAATGACTTCCCAGAACCACCTGAGCCACTGATGGGTCGTCCAGAGCCACCTGTACTGCTGACTGTCCTTCCAGGAGGATCTGAGTCACTGGCTGGCCTCCTGGTCCCACTGACTGATCGCTCAGGTCCTGAGCTGGAGCTGCCATTCTGGCGTCTGGGCACGGAGCCAGAACTAACCGTAGGCCGAACACTCACTGTGCTGGGCCGCCCAGGAGCTGGGCTGGAACTGCTGCCTGGCTGCCTGACACCTGGACTCTTAGCCTTATGTGGGGGGGCCCCGGGTCCAGGTCTGGAATGGCTAAGGTGGGGAGGAGATTTTTTGGCTTTGTGCTCAGTAACAGATTTCTGCGTCCCTTTAGCAGAAGTCTTTGGAACACTTGGTGAATAGGTGCTCGAGTGCATCTTTCCAGCCCCATTGAAAACAGGCCTGCCATGGTCCTCCCGAAGCGAGGCTTGGGAGCAGTTGCTAGATCCTGCTTTGGTCCTCTCTCTCGGCATGGATTTGGGTGGAAATAAACCTAAATGTTTCTCGTTAGCTGCGCTGGGTCTGGATTTCTTCTCAGCATGAGGAAGGGGAGCACCCTTGGAAGAAGGATGCTTGTCCCCAGAAACTCTGCTAGGCTTTGTGCCCATACTTTCTGTGTGAGAGGGTGCCTTTTTGGTCGGAGGTAGTCTTGCATCTGCCTCAGGTTTCTTTCTCTTATGCCTTCGTTCAAGAAATTCTCGCTCCCTAAGTTCCTGTGCAGTCATAGGCCGCTCTTCAGTTTTCTTCACCACCTTGATCTCCACTGGTTCGTACTGCTTTTTCTCAGCCAGCCTGAGGAGGTCCGTGAAGTTCATGAGTGGTGGGGCACTTTTAAGGGGGACCTTTGGTTTACTTTCAACTTTGGGAGGAGGTTCTTGCTCTTCTTCGTACTCCTGCTCCGATGCTGCTTGATCGTATTCTAAGAATTCTTCCTCTTCTTCCATCTCGTACTCTTGGTCTGTTCCCTGACTATGGCTTTCCATTGCCTGCCTTTTCTTTGACTTTTCCTCCATAGGAATCCCATTGTAACCATGAAAATTGTCCTTTGTCCTCTTGGCCATAGCTCTTGCTTTCTTGTCATGTTTTAACTCAATTCGCTTTTTCACTAGTTCTTCTTTTCTCCTTTTTTCCTCTAAGGCTAAAAGGGACAAAAAAGAACGTATTTCAAGGTCTCAAGGTAACAGTATGTTTATAAAAAATTAGTTGGTGGCCAAAAGATAAGCAACGTGTAGTCTGAAACAATATAGTTTGGCCCTGGTTGGTGTGGCTCAGTGATTAGAGTGTCAGCCCACAAAATGAAAGGTCATGGATTCAAATCTGGTCAAGGGCATATACCTGGGTTGCAGGTTACCTGCTCCAGTTGGGGCATGCACAGAAGGCAACCAATTAATGTGGCCCTCTCACATGGATGTTTTCCTCCCACCTCTCTCCCCTTCCCTGTCCCTTCCACTTTCTCTAAAATCAATGGAAAAAACATCCTCCAGTGAGGATTAACAAAAAACAACAATAAAATCACCAATACAGCCTGGGTGGCGTGGCACAGCAATTCAGCACTGACCTATGAACCAGGAGGTCACAGTTCAATTCCTGGTCAGGGCACATGTCTGGGCTGCGGGCTCGATCCCAAGTGGGTGTGCAGGAGGCAGCTGATTAATGATTCTCTCTCATCATTGATGTTCCTCTCCCCCCCCCCCTCTCTCCCACCCTCCACTCCCCCACTCCTTTCCTCTCTGAAATCAATAAAAATATGTTTAAAAACCACACAAAAAAACATCAATACAGTTTGAAGACATCTAGGAATCAAATGAGAAATCCATTTGAATGAGTATCTATTGAGTCATCTTAACACAATGAGTGGGTTACATATGGGTTTTTCTATATGATTAAGCAAGTGAGAGACTTAACTTTTTAACTTTAAATATAGAAAATAGTTCACATCAAATAAATATACCAAGTTAAGGGAACATTAGTACCAATTCAATAGTTAATAGAATCAATGAATACTTAAACTTAATGAATCAGTTTCCTTCTCATGAAGTAAAATTACTTCTTGAGTTTACTGGTTTTCAAAAATTGCTTCTGTTTTAATTTTTTATTTATTTTTTAATTTTTTAGATAATACTTTTAATAATAACAATAAAATAAAATAAAATACAAAATAGGCTAGAAGCAGATTCAGAACCAAAGTCAAAGAATGGAGTTCTTATTGGTGTTACTATGATCAATTAGAAGATATGATCGATTTTCCCAAAAAGCTTTTATTTAAGAGGGAATAAAAGAACACCATACAAAGATCAATGCAAGAACATATGAGCCTACTGGTGTGGCTCAGTGGTAGAGTGTTGATCTATGAACCTGAAGGTCATGGTTTGATTCTGGGTCAGAGCACATTCCCAGGTTGTGGGCTTGATCCCCAGTAGGGGCCGTGCAGGAGGCAGCTGAACAATGATTCTCATCATTGAAGTTCCTATCTCTCCCTTCCTCTCTGAAATCAATAAAAATATATTAAAAAAACAACAACGTATATACTGCTATAAATAAATTCAGTTGACTCATACACATACGCAACAAATCCATTAGCCTGTTATGTTATTACGAATATCCATTGGTTAAGTATAAGCCAGCTGTAAAGGTGTAAGACTTTAAAATTGAGAATAAGCCCTGGCTAGTGTGGCTCAGCAGTTACACTGCCCACGCACAGAAGGGTGGTGGGTTTGATTCCGGTCAAGGGCACATGCCACCTGGGTTTCAGATTAAATTCCTCATGGAAGGCAACCAATTGATCTGACTCTCTCACATCAATGTTCCTCCCTCCCTCCCAGTCTCCCTAAATCAATGGAAAAAATATCCTCATCGGAAGACTAACAAACAGAACAAAAAAACCAACAACAAAATAAAATTGAGAGAATAAGGCTAGAGACATTGTACCTTTTCGTCTAAGCTCCTCCTCTTTTCTTCTGAGAAACGCTTGTACAGCTGCTGATTGGACACCCTTAACTTTTGGGTCTTTTTTGGCAGGACCCACTGCCAAGCTATACCTTTTCTACAAAAAAAAAAAAAAAAGAGAGAGAGTAAAAGTTATAATCAATGCAACTTAAAAAATATATTGTCTATTAGGTGTAAAGCACTGTGGCAAGCAATAGAGAGGTTTAAGTATTGACTCAAATACCTATTCTGAGTAATTAAGACATCAAATAACACATATTAAAACTTAGCCATAAAGGTTCAGGCTAAATATGACTATGAATGACTATTTTTATGTGCAGTTTCTCTGTAACATCCTAAATAATGCATAAATGAGAAAGCCAGTCCAAGCTTAAAAAAAAAAAAAGAAATCACCACTTTGAACAGATTGCTTTAAAATTCTGATTTAAAAAAATCAGCCTTCTCCATACAATGAGGCCTTCCTGGAGGTGAAGGTTCATAAAAAATAGAACTATTAGGCATCTTTGGCTGGGGCTCCATGACAGCCTGTGTGAGACCCCTTTCAGAGAAGAGAGACCCAATTTCAGGCAACAGTGTTACTGTGATGGTTAATTTTTTGTGTCAAGTAGGCTAAGGGATTTCCAGAAAAATAGCTGGTAGAACATAATTTCTGGATGTATCTGTGACATTGTTTCTAAAAGAGATTAACATTTGAATCAGTAGACTAAAGATCGCGATCACCAATCAATATAAATTTTTTAAAAATCAGCCTTCTTCAGAATTAAGCATTTCAAAGCCCAACATTTCAAACAAGCAGAAAGAACTACTACTCACACCTATATTCTTTCCTGAGTACTGTGGACAAAAGGAGCCACATGCTAGCCTGAAAAGGCTCAGCGGAGGCCTGCATGGCATTCC